>JAODAL010036830.1:0-41165 GCA_025379985.1 Phyllomedusa bahiana
GGGAATTTGGAAAAGGGCTAGGGTTTTAGAGAACGGGCTGGTTTACATGTGCTTAGCAACGGTGTTTGTTTACTGGTCAGGGAAGCATTCTGCCTGCCCAGGCCCTGCACATGCAAAGGAAAGGCAGAAAAAGGGAGGGCAGGGATGTGTGTTGGGGCGGGCATGGAGGAGAAGCTGAAAGGACTTGCAGGGGGGGGTTGTGTGTATTGGCACGATTTTGCGGGGACAAGAGGCATAAAAGAGCGGGGGGGGGGTGTATGGCAGCCACGGGGGGATGTGGTATTGGCGCCACAGGGATGGAGGAGGGCAGTGAAGGGGATACAATACACACAATCCCCCTGCATGTCCTCTCACTGCTTCCCCTCCTTGCCTCCCAAACACACATCCCTCCCCTTTCCTCTTACTGCCTTTCCTTTGTATGTCATGACCGGGCGGGACAAATGCTTCCCTGACCATAAACAAACCCCGTTGCTAAGCACATAAAACCAGCCCTTCCTAAAACCGAATTTTTGCCAATAGTAACCAAAGACTACACCTTAATTTTGGCCCCACATTTTAAACTAAATCTCCCTTATGAGAAAACCCCTTAACTCTTACAAAAGCCAAACCTTCTCAGAGGAGCCGGCCTCCAACTCAGCTCCTTGATCTCTTGGATCCTGGTTCCAGTCCGGATACCGGACTCTTACCTCTTCAGATCACATAGATACAACTCATCTCCCAACCAAGAATCCCGGCCACCTGCTCCATTTAATCCCACACATCAACTAAGATTAACTAGGTCTGTAACTACTACTACTTTCACTAATACTACTACCCCCCACATGTCATGACAGTCCCCAGTGCCACCAACCCCCAGCTAATAGAGTAGAATGATCAAGGTCCAGGTCACCAGAGGGGGCATCTCCATGGTCAGGTATGAATGCTCCCCTCCCCCATGTGGTCATCCAAGCTGAGACACCATCATTACACATCACCGATCCCCAACAGGAAATACATAGATACAATGTAACAATGAAAGAATAAAGCAACACATCCCATTCTATCACAATGTAACAATCCGCACTGTCTCATCCTCTCCCCCTATATCAACAGTGCTTGACATGGGGCCTACTCAGTTCTTTGGTCACCTCACTTACAGTCCAGGATCGTCCACTGTCCATATATCAAGTCCGGAGCACGGTCATATTCTTCTGGGGAGGAAATATCTCGGGCACCGTCCTTGTGTTCAAGAGATTTCAAATCCCCCCCAAACATTTCCTTGTCAGCTGCCGAGTCGTGAGCCGGTGGCTTCCAGGACATTCCAGCTGGTGAGGTGAAGTCTATAGGGTCAAAGGGTCTTTCAGGGCCTCACATCAACTTTGTAGGGTTCCCCAGACTCTGCACGGTCCATGTCTATTTTCCAATATAAGTGCCACCACAGTATATTGGGTAATGGGAGCCTATCATCCGGCCCATCACCAAGGGAGGTAGCACACCAAGCCAAACTCTTGTGGGTCAGATGCCTGAGTAAATTGTGGGGGAGTCTAAAGTGTTCATAGACCACAGAAAAGGTGACAGAAAACAAAGGCAATGGGGGAAAAGCCTTGTGTCTCACCAGCTTGAGGGTCACTGCAGCCTGTGGGATCGGGGTCTGGTCCTCTTGCCTATGCTCCTTCACTGCTACTTCTCCTACCTGAGGGATCGCTCTTTCTCTAGATAGGGTTGTGTTCCTCACCATCCTGGGGGTCACTGCGGCCTGTTGGACGGGGACTTCCGCGGCCTATGCCCTTCCCCTGCCCTTCTCCTACCTGAGGGGTCGCTCTTTCTCTGAAGGGTTTTTTTCCTCACCATCCGGGGGTCACTCGGCCCCGTGGATCGGGGGGCTGGTCCCTTTCCTAGCTCCTTTACTCTCCTTCTCCTACCAGGGGGTCGCTCTATCTCAAATAGGGTTGTGCCCACCATCCTGGGGGGCACGCGGGCCCGGGGATCAGGGTCTGGTCCTCTTTCCTATGCCCTTCACTGCTTCTTTCTCCTACCCAGGGCTCGCTCTCTAATAATGGAAGGGTTGGTTCCCCCTCACCATCCTGGGGGTCCGGGCGGCCTTTGGGGGATCGGGGTCTGGTCCTCCTGCCTATGCTCCTTCACTGCTCCTTCTCCTACCTGAGGGCTCACTCCTCTAGATAATGGAAGGGTTGTGTTCCTCACCATCCTGGGGGTCACTGCTGCTCTTGGGAATATGTTCTTGTTCTCCTTACTAGACCTGACCTTTTTCAAGCTCCTTCCTCCCTCGGGACCCCTTTTCCCCCATCTTGCCCTCCGCACCCCGGAAGTGGACGTCAGTTGTTACATCCACATCATCATATAATTAAGACACCTCAGGATCTCACCAGTGGGTTCCTAAAGGGGTTTTGCCACGATGTAATGTTGACTTGAGATCCTCCAAAATGGGTATTTAATCACTTTTCTAAATATATAAAAAGCAAAAAGTAAAACCCTCTGAGGCTACAACCTCTTACATCCCCTTTTAGTTTCCTGAAATTTTTCTTAACATGACCAGGACACTGACAGGACGATCGGGCCGGCGCATTTTTTGCACTTTTTTACTATGACAGGGAACATGGGGAGTTTGCAAGGCGGGGGAAAAGTGAAAGTGTTGAGGCTTCTCTGTAAAAGAGAATCCACTGGTTGCAAGTAATTATTTGAGTAAACTTAAAAACACTCCCTGTTCCTGCCTTTTGCCAACCCCCCCCTCTCCCCCTGTAGCCGTTCATGCTTTGTTTATCTTCTCTCCTGAGAGATAAGAGGAAGGGAACTTCACTTTTTGGAAAAACCCCTTTTTAACTTTAGGTTTGCCCGGGGAGTGAATGAACCCAAAAGGGTCGAGGTTGGGACACCTCCTGGGTTTTTTTCAATTTCCCCGGGTTTTGGGTGCGCAGATCCACTACTCCCCATTATTTGCTTATTTTGGTTATTCATTATGTAAAGAATCTTCTCCCTCTTAAGGTTGCACAAACATGTCTTGTTGCATGCTGCCACCTGACTCCATAGCGCCCTCCTCAGAACACTCAGGAACTTGTCCAGGAGATCTCTGGACACCACAACCTGCAGCAGCAGCACAATCCCCCTCACACTGCGATGGCTATATGTGTCGTCCATGTGGCCCCTCTTACTCTGCTAGGTCGATGGCTGAGTCCAACATCATGGGTCCACCATTCACTGGAACCCATTGCCCTTTTGTATACCCCCTCAGGCTCCACTTAACCCGTTCCCTCCCCCATTGTCAAACTTTATTCCCGCCAACGATTGTCCTCGAGTGTAACCTCTGCTCCATGGTCTCCTGGCTTAACTCCTTAGCTCGCGCAGCAATCTGGAACTACCTTGCTGTCTGCAGAGCCCAGTGCTCATCCTCCACTGTAGCTTCTGGACCTAGAAGACCCATCATCTGCTGGTAGTACATGCAGAGGCGTAACTTGAAGTTCTGGGGCCCAGGTGCAAAAAGTGAAATGAGCCCCCCAGCTACCACGTACCACTTACAATGCTGGTATCTCCTTATGTGGCAGGAGGGCTTTTGGGGCCCCCTCAGGCTGCAGGGCCCAGTAGCGACTGCTACCTTTTTGCCCCCCTGCAGCACCCCCGAGAAAACTCTGCCCTGCTCTAATTGCACCTTGCCGCCTTGCTTTGTGGTCTCCAGTTCTGCGCTCCCCTGATCTCACCACTGCTACTAAATTTAACAGGGTTCATACCATTAACATATAACATGGCGCAGACTTGGAAAAACAGCACCAACCAAATGTACTGATGTTGAAGGATCAGGGCCATCTTTTCCATTGGGCACACAGACATTTTCCGGCCCAACAAGGGTAGGGGCCCCGAGTGGTGTATGAAGTCCAGAGTACAAAAACATCCCCTTTGCCCCCTCGGTTGGGCTTTCTTTATTTAACTGTTTGCAAATCATAAAAACACACAAACAATTAAAAACCATGTTGGAGAAGGGAGCCAAAGGCCCCCTGCCCTGCCGAATAGTCTTGTAGGCTGCATGCTGCCGGTCTCCAGACATAACTGGTGTGATAATATGGGTGTGCTTGAGGGGGACTCGAGGCATGGCCAAGTGTGCTGTCATGTGGACAGGGCCCACTGCAGGGCTAGCCCGGGGGGCCCATAATTTCAAGACGTCCGGAAAGGGATCCCCCGCACTTCCCATCCACAAAATGGTCCCAGCACTGATATTCTGCGGACAGTCCTCTGAGGTGTTCGCCGCTCGAAAACAATCCAAACCTAACTCTCCCAAAAAATCCAAATCTGCTCTCAGAGGAGTCGGCCTCCAACTCAGCTCCCTGATCTCCTGGCTCCAGGTTCCGGAGCGCAGCTCGGATACCGGACGCTCACTTCTTCACTTCACACAGATACAACTCATGGGCCCAGGTTCTTGTCACAACCAAAGATCCTGGCCTCCTGCTTCATTAAATCCCAAAGATAAGTAACTCTACTACAACTACTACTACTGCCACTGATACTACTACCCCCCACATGTCCTGTTGACTCTGGACTGTCTCACCAGTGCCACCAGCTAACAGAGCGGGATGACCAGAGCCTGGGTCATCACAAGGGACATCTCCAGGGTATGTGACACTGACTGCACCAGGAATGCTCCCCTCCCCATGTGGTCACCCAGGCTGAGATACCAACGTTACACATTATTCCCAACAGGAAGTACATGGATACAATGTAACAAGAAAGAAAAAAAAACATTCACAATTAACAAACTGCACAAATCCCAAAGAAGAAAACACAACAAATGCTTGATGTTTCCACAAGAGCAGATTCATGAAAATCTCATCCCATACTTTCCAAGCTTTTCTCTCCTAATTCCGGAACTTTCCCGCTCCACCTGGAGGTTCATTAAGGGGGCGGGGTTTTTTTTAAACCCCCCCCCCTTTTGCACCCTAGGAGGCTTGGAAGGCACGGGACTCATCCTTGTCTATTGTACTGTAATACATTGCGGCAAATCCACACAGGAAATCCGCCGCCGTTCTGCTGTGTGTGAATTCGCCATTTCCCGCGGTCGCCCGTGTTACAGCAGCGCGTACTGACCTCAGATCTGATGACCCAGGAGCCGTGATGCAGGCGTGTAGATCTAAACCCACATTAACTCCAAGTTCTTTTTTTTCCCACTTTCCCCCATTTCACTACGTAGGCCCCCCCACCTAAAAATTGGAGTCACCTGCTGCAGTAGGGGGGGTATTTACATTTTGAAAAAATTTTGTGCCTAAGACCCTCAATTGTTTCATATATTCCATAGAGCATAAATCGTTCCAAAAAATTCCCTTTTCTCCCTTTGCCCTTTTTTTAAGTGTCATAAGCGCTGCTGTATTGAAAGTGTCTTGCAAGCTTCCATCTGCCACACCAGTGTGACCCTATACGTTTATTCCTCAAACGGATGTGCTGACCAGATTTTGTTTTTTGCCTCAGGGCGGGGGTGGGGGTGTTAATAACAGGATTCCTGCACGGCGGCGTGACGGTGGTCCGAGGTGAAGCCGGGCGTGGAAAATGATTTCTATGCTAATAATCAATGTCCTAAATGAGATCAGGGGAACACGTGCATACTACACCCCTCAAAAACCAAAAATGGAAAGGGATGCTGGGAGTTGTAGTCTCACACTCTAGAATGCCGCAGACCTCACAAGTGACCACAGAACTGATGAGACAGAAGCAGAACACACAGAGGTGGTCGGTGACTACAGGTGAAGTCTTCTCAGGAGTCCTTCCTTTCTTCTTCATTTACTCCAGGCCACCAGGACTTCTTGCACCTTTGCCTCATCTGTTTGGCTTCTCACATTTGCAGCACAATCTCAACCTCTATACTAGTACAAGCTCCTCACACTTCTCCCCTAAAAGCAGCAGCTCAATCCCCTGCTCCCCCCCCCCAAATATCATGACAGGGAATGTGTGTTTCCCCAAAAAATAATATTTAAAATTTAATCCCTCCTAAAATAGGAGAGCCCACATCTAAGTAAAATGTGCTCAAATGTCCACAGTCCCCTTAGTCAGGTAAATGATTGGGGTTTTTCTTCCCAATCAAATATCTATAAAAGGGGTCGAACAAAAGGCGGGGGGCCACCAGTGGGGGCAAATTCTTTGGGGGGATTCTGGGGCCCACCCGTGGGAATGATTTTTGGGGGCCAAACCCGTGGGGTTTTATTCTTGGGGCCACCAGTGGAGAGTTTTTTTGGGGCCCCCCAGTGGAAGGGGGGATCTTGGAGGCCACAGTGGGGCTGATTCTTGGGGCCACCCCAAAGAGCTGATTTTTTGGGGGCCCCACCCAAATGGAGCTGATTCTTGGGGCCCACCAGTGGAAAATTGATTTCTTTGGGCCCCCAATTTTAGGGGGATTCTTGGGGGGCCCCCCATTGGGGGTTTTAATTTTTGGGCCCCCCCAGTGGAGCTGAAATTTTTGGGGCCCACCATTTTAGTGTGATTCTTGGGGCCCACCAAATGGAGCTTGGGTTTTTCCCTTTGGGGCCCCCCCCTTGGGGAGCTGATTCCTTTTGGGCCCCACCAGTGGAGAAAGGTTTCTTTTTGGGGCCCCCAAAATGGAGGTGATTCAGGACCACCACGGAGATTATTTCCCTTTGGGGCCCACCATGGAATGATTTTTTGGGCCACCATGAGATGGGTTTCTTGGGGGCCCCCATTGGGGATGATTCTTGGAGCCCACCAAATTTTTAGTTGAATTTTTGGGCCCCCCAGTGGAGCTGGAAAACTTTTTTCCCCCTGGAGTTGAAATTTTTGGGCCCCACCAGTGGGGCGGGAAAAATTGGGGCCCCCCGTGGGGTTTAATTTTTGGGGCTTACCATTGGAAAATGATTCAAAGGGGCCCCCCCAGTGTAAATTATTTTTTTAGCTTACTAGTGGAGGTGATTCTTGGGGGGCCCCCAGTGGAGTTTATTCCCCGGGGCCCAAACCCGGGAGGGTGATTCTTGGGCCACCCGTGGGGTTGATTCCTTTTGGGGGCCCACCCGTGGAGGGGATTCTTGGGGCTCATCCCTGGGGTTTTATTCTTGGGGGTCAAAAGTTGGAGGTAATTCCCCGGGCCCCCAGGGGGAAAGGTTTATTCCTTGGGGGCCCCCCCTTTTAAATTTTGGGTTTTTTGGGGCCCGCAGTGGACTGATTCTTTTTGGGTCCACCAGTGGGGTTGGGTTCCCCCGGAAACGACCATTTGGGGTTTTATTTTTTGGGGGCCCCCCCAAGTGGGGCTGACTCTTGGGCCACCAGTGAAGATGATTCTTGGGGCCACCATGGGGTTTTATTCTTGGGGCCACCAGGTTTTGGGGCTGAAAACTTGGGGGCCACAAAATTTGGGGAAATTCTTGGAGCCCCCCAGTGGAGCTGATCTTGGGGGCCCCCAATGGGGGTTAAATTTTTTGGGGCCAAAACCCGTGGGGGGCTGATTTTTGGGGGCCACCAGTGGGGGCTGATTTCTGGGGGTACCCCTGGACTGATTGGGTTGGGGCCACCAGTGGAAAATGATTCTTGGGGTCTACCATGTAGGTGAAAAATTGGGGGCCCCCCAAATGGAAAGGGGATTTTTTGGGGGTCCCTTTAATTGGGGCTGATTCTTGGGGGTCACCAGTGGGCTTTATTTTTGGGGCTTTTTCAGTGGACTGATTCTTGGGCCTTCCATTGGGGTTGATTTTTCGGGGGCCAAACCCGTGGAAAATGATTCTTGGGGACCACCAGTTGGGGAAAAATTTGGTTTTTTGGGGACCAAACCCGGATTTTATTATTGGAACCCCACCAGTGGAAGGTTTTATTCCCCTTGGGTTTTTCCCCCAGTGGAGGTTTTATTCGTGGGGCCCACCATGGAAAAATTGGGTTCTTAGGGGCCCCCCCTTAGATTTACTCCCTTTTGGGGCCCCCCCCCACTGGGGTTGGTTCTTGGCCCCACCAAGTGGAGTTTGGGTTCTTGGGTTCCACCAGTTTGGGGTTTTTTTCTTGGGGGCCCCCAGTGGAGATGATTCTTGGGGGCCCCTCAAAGGAAAAATGGGTTCCTTTGGGGCCCCCACCAGGGGGGAGATTTATTCTTGAGGGCCCAAACCCAAAGGAATTGAATTTTTGGGCCAAAAACCTTTAGAGTTGACCCTTTTGGGCCCACCACTGGGGGTTTTGGGTTTTTGGGGCCCCCCCAATGGCCCGGGGAAATTTTTTGGGCCCACCAGTGGAAATTTATTCTTGGGGCCCCCCAGTGGAAATTGAATTTTCCCGGGGGGCCCCCTAGTGTGGTTGATTCTTAAGGGCCCAAATAAAAGGAGGGGAATTTTTGGGGCCCCCCCAGTGGGGCTGATTCCGGGAGCCACTGGAGTTGAAAACCCCGCCTTTTAAATTGTTTTCCCCCCCCCTTAAAAAGCAGGCCTGTTTTTCCCCCCAGGAGTTTTCCCCTTCTCTCCCTTTTTTGTCAGTCCTAACTTGCTGACAGCAAGCAGAGATCTTGAACAGATTAATTGAAGCACAATGGCAGTTAGAAGGTTGCAGAACTTTGCGTTGCGCAGCGGAGGCCTCCCTTAGATATCTTTATTCCTATGTTTAAAATAAAAATGGGAAACTGATGACAAAACTGGTTGTATTTACAGCGACAGTGTCTGCGGCGGGGCTGCCTGCTGGGGTGGACTATAAAGCCAATATCCTGCTGGGACCCGGCCCAACATAGGGGGGGGTCCGGGGGTGCCATCAGGGCAGTATTGGCAGTACTCCTGTCAGGGGCTGTAATCAAAATTTGGAAAATAGGCGCCCGCTGATACGGTGTAAGATCGGAGCTGGGCGGGGGCCCTGAAATGACTGATGGCCACCCTGGGGATGTGGAGGAACGTCCAGGTCTTCCATATCAATTGCTGTATCCAATGTGATCACATGAAATACCAAATGTGTCCATCACAAGCTATTCATCCCAAGTAACTCTTTAAACCTCCCCGGAGACCCCACAAGGGGGGGTCCAAGGGATCTCGTGATCCCGTCTCCAAGAAACAGCCGAGACCTTGTCTGTGCACTTGGCCTGGTCCAAAGGTTCATGATAATTACCCTGCTGGGGACTTCTTCCCGGGGAAAAATCCCTCGGGTGTGTGTTTATTGGCCGGGGGGGGCGGAGGGAGGGAAACCCGGCCCTGTAATCAATTTGACCCACTATTTGGGGGGCTGGGAAAAATTTTGATGAGTGGAAGGGGGCCCGGGGGACACTCCCGCCAGGGGGGCGCGGCAAACCCCAGGAACCACCCCTGGCGGGAAAGGGGGGAAAATCCCCACGACATGTCCTCAGGTAGAACAAACGCGGCGGCTTATCCCCGGGGAGAGGGGGGGCTAGGACTGACCGAAAATGCCTGAAAAATTGGTAAAACTGGTTGTTTTTTATGCAATTGGTTTTATAATTTACAACAAAGGTGAAATCTGGGTTTTTTCTTGCTTGTTCCTATGAGGAAGATGGAAAAGCAATAAAAACGCAGTGTGTGAACGCGGCCTGACCATCCCTGATCTCCGTTAGGAATGCGGGTGATGACCCTGAATTCCATCACATAGGGAACAAAAAAATTTTGGGGTAAAGGGGAACCCCCTACAGATTTTTTTCCGATATTTCACCAGATGTGACTGACGAAAATTGCGATTTTTTTTTCTGAAAACCTCATTCCCTTTCCCGGGTTTACTGGGGGGGCCCCAGTGGGGAGTCCTGGGGGCCCCTGGCTACTTTCTTTTTTAAGGGGTTTCCCTTTTAACTCATATTTTTGAATGTTTGGGGGGGGGGCTGTGGGAGGATTATATCTCTCATCACATTATCCAGATATCGCATTATAAAGATCTGATGGGGGGGGGGGGGAGGTACAAATGTCAATCATATATACTATATATATAATATATATATAATTATATAATATAATTATATATATATATATATATATATCAGGGAAACCTGAGCTGAAATGGGTAATGAATGGTTTCAATTTTACACTGTATTTTAATGAATGTGTCACCTGCAGTCCTATGTAACACCACAGATAACACAGTGATAACTCTCTGAGTACAAATAATGTAGTAGATGTCACCTGCAGTCCTATGTAACCACAAATAGCACAGCAATAACTTAGTAAAGATAATGTAGCAGATGTGACATAAAGTCCCATGTAACAGTACATATAACATAGTGATAACTCTCTGAGTACAGATAATGTAGATGTCACCTGCAGTCCTATGTAACACCACAGATAACAGAGTGATAACTCTCTGAGTACAGATCATGTAGTAGATGTCACCTGCAGTCCTATGTAACACCACAGATAATACATGATAACTCTCTGAGTACAATAATGTATAGATGTCACCTGCTAGTCCTATGTAAAACCCCCGAAAAAATTTTATAAACCCCTGAGTACAGATAATGTAGTAGATGTTTACATGCAGTCCTATGTAACACTACAGATAATACAGTGTTAACGCTCTGAGTTTAAGATAATGTAGTAGATGTCCCCTGCAGTCCTATGTAACACCACAATAATACATGATAACTCTCTGGATACAGATAATGTGTAGGGTGTTCCCCCGCAGTCCTATGTAACAAACCCCAGAAAATACAGTGAAAAAAAAAATTTTTGAGTACAGATAAATTTTAGTGATTCACTGCGTCCTATTTAAAATACAGATAATCAGTGATAACGCTCTGATCGATAATGTAGTAATTCCCTCAGTCCTATTAACACTAACGATAATACAGTGAAACGCTCTAGTACAAAAAATGTAGTAAGTCACATGCAGTCCTATGTAACACCACATATAAATTGTGGATACAAGCTCAGCACTGCTACATCTGTAAAATATTGTACACTCTGGTTAGTTGCTTTTATTTTCCCGTCTCCTGCTGTTTTGGTGGTGCTGCTGAGTAGGTGGAGGGGGGATGGGAGTTCTCTTTTTTTGCGGGGCCACCACTATGGTCACAAGTCCATCTCTACCCATCAGGCTGCGTGAATTGGTTTAATTGCTATTTAAAGCTTAATGGTCACCTCTCGCCAAGCCACAATGGCGACCATGTTGGATTGTCACCCAGCTTTCCCAGATACAGATATAGTTAAGAAATGTCTGAATGGAACATCTCACACCCAGAGGTCGAGGACTGACACTGATGATTAACCTATAGACATATATGATTCCCTATGCCAGGCATGTGAGGTCTCTCTAGCTGTGGCACCCCAGAGGGGAGGTCACAGGAGATTAGCGTCGTGCAATATCACTGTTACTGACTACGAGTTACGTGGGACTGTGTAATTTAATTAGATCACATTATCCACTGATACCTAGGGTGACATCCCAATGGAACCAGTGTCAGGAAAGTGTCTAATTACTGGGGGAAAGACCACCTCCAATGTCCTCCTCTTCCCTTATACTGACCTCCAGTGTCCTCCTTATCCCTTATACGACGCACTCCCAGAGTCCTCCAGACCTTATCAGTATATGACCTCCAATGTCATCTCATCCCTTATAATGAACTCCAATGTCCTCCTCATCCATTATGAGACTGTACCTCCAGTGTCCTCATGATCATTCCTCTATATGACCTACTGTGTAATCCTCCTCATACTCTTATACCTGACCTCCAGTGTCCTCTTCATCCCTTATACTGACCTCCATTGTCCTCCTCCATCCCTAATACTGACTCCAGTGTCCTCATCCCTCATCTCCCTTTATTAATGACCCTCCTGTGTTCCCTCCTCCTCATCCCTTATACTGACCTCCAGTGTACTCCTCCTCCCAATCCCTTATACTGACCTCCAATGTCCTCCTCCTCATCCCTTATACTGACCTCCAGTGTCCTCCTCCTCATCCCTTATACTGACCTCCAGTGTCCTCCTCCTCATCCCTTATACTGACCTCCAGTGTCCTCCTCCTCATCCCTTATACTGACCTCCAGTGTCCTCCTCCTCATCCCTTATACTGACCTCCAGTGTACTCCTCCTCCACAATCACTTTTAAAAGACCTCCATGTCCTCCTCTCATCCCTTATACTGACCTCCAGTGTCCTTCTCCTCCATCCCTTATAACTGGACCTCCATTCGTCCTCCTCCTCCTCCTCATCCCTTTTACTGACCTCCAGGTGATAATCCTCTCATCCTTATACTGAACTACAGTGTCCTCCTCCTCATCCCTTATACTGACCTCCAGTGTCCTCATCTCACTCCCATTACCTCATATACTGGACCTCCATCGTGTCAATCCTCCTCCCAAATCCTTATACTGACCTCTGTGTACATACCTAATCCCTTATACTGACTCCAGTGTCCTCTCCTCATTTTTTACCCTTTTAGACTGACCCTCCAGTGTCCTCCCTCCCCAATCCCTTATTTTACTGAACCTCCAGTGTCTTCCTCCCTCATCCCTTATACTGACCTCCCAGTGTCTCCTCCTATCCCACTTATAGATCTGGACCTCCAGTGTCCTCCTCCTCCTGATCCTTCTACTGTCCTCAGTGTCCTCCTCCTCCTCATCCCTTATACTGACCTCCAGTGTCCTCTCCTCATCGCTTATACTGACCTCCAGTGTCCTCCTTCACAACATCATCCACTTCTAGAATACTGACCTCCAGTGTCCTCCTCCTCTCACTCATCCCCTTATTAATCACCTCCAGTTGTCCTCCTTCATTACCTTCTTCCCTTACTACTGTGTCTCCAGTGTCCTCTCATCGATTATATAACCCTCCAGTGTCCTCCTCATCATACCCTCTATACTGGACCTCATACGTGTCTCCTCCTCTCTGCAATCCCTTTATTATGACATCCTGTGTTTATCCTCCTCCCTAATCCCCTTTATACTGACCTCCAAGTGTTCCTCCCATACCCCACCATAATCCCTGTATATCCCTCCAAGTGATCCATCTCCTCATCCCTTATACTGACCTCCAGTGTCCTCCTCCTCCTCCTCATCCCTTATACTGACTTCCAGTGTCCTCTCCTCATACTCCTTATTACTGACACTCCAGTGTCATCTCCTCCTCAATACCTTATACTGGCCTCCGTGTCCTTCTCCTCCTGATCCCTGTATACTGACCTCAGTGTCCTCCTCCTCCTGATCCCTTATACTGTCCTCCAATGTCCTCCTCATCCCTTATACTGACCTCCAGTGTCCTCCTCCTCATCGCTTATACTGACCTCCAGTGTCCTCCTCCTCATCCCTTAGATTTTGTTTTTTTGTATTTTTAAGGACTCCAGTCTGTTCCTCCTCCTATCCATTTATACTCACCTCCAGTGTCCTCCTCCTCATCCCTTATACTGACCTCCAGTGTCCTCCTCCTCCTCCTCATCCCTTATAATCACCTCCAGTGTCCTCCTCCTCCTCATCCCTTATACTGACCTCCAGTGTCCTCCTCATCGCTTATACTAACCTCCAGTGTCCTCCTCCTCATACCTTATACTGGCCTCCAGTGTCCTCCTCCTCCCTCAATCCCTGTATACTGACTCATCCGAGTTCCTCCCTCCTCCTCATCCCTTTTACTGACCTCCAGTGTCCTCCTTCCTCCAAATCGCTTATACTGACCTCAGTGCTCCTCCTCCTCCTCCCTTTATACTTGACCTCCAGAGTCCTCCTCTCCTCCATCCCCTTTATATGGTCCTCCAGTGTCCTCATCCATCATCCCTTATACTGACCTCCAGTGTCCTCCTCCTCATCCCTTATACTCACCTCCAGTGTCCTCCTCCTCATCCCTTATACTGACCTCCAGTGTCCTCCTCCTCCTCCTCATCCCTTATAATCACCTCCAGTGTCCTCCTCCTCCTCATCCTTTCTGTCCGTCCAGTGATCCTCCTCATCCGCTTATACTAAACTACTGTGTCTCCTCCCCTTTTTTCATACCTTATACTGGCCTCCAGTGTCCTCCTCCACTCATCCCACTTATGTACTGAACCTCAATGTCTGTCCTCCTACTATCCCTGTATAGTTCGACCTCACTCGTGTCCCCTACTTGCATCATCCACTTATACTGACTCCATGTGTCTCCTCCTCCTCAACCCTTATACTGACACCAGAGTCCTCATCCTCCTGATCACTTATGTGTGCCTCCACGTGTGTTGTAATATCTATTAGTTTTATATCTCCTCCTCCTCATCCCTTATACTGACCTCCAGTGTCCTCCTCCTCATCGCTTATACTGACCTCCAGTGTCCTCCTCCTCATCCCTTATACTGACCTCCAGTGTCCTCCTCCTCATCCCTTATACTGACCTCCAGTGTCCTCCTCCTCATCCCTTATACTGACCTCCAGTGTCCTCCTCCTCATCCCTTATACTGACCTCCAGTGTCCTCCTCCTCATCCCTTATACTGACCTCCAGTGTCCTCCTCCTCCTCATCCCTTATACTGACCTCCAGTGTCCTCCTCCTCATCCCTTGACTTACACACCTCCAGTGTCTCACTCTCATCCTTATACCTGACTCCAGTGTCTCCTCTCCTCCTCATACCTTATAATCACGCTCCAGTGTCCTCGCCTCCTCATCTCCCTCTATACTGACTCATGTCCTCCATCATCGCTTATACTAACCTCAGTTTCCTCCCTCATCATCCTTATACCTGGCTCCAAGTGTCCTCCTCCTATCCCTATACTGACTCAATGTCCTCCTCATCATCCCTTATACTGACCTCCAGTGTCCTCCTCCTCATCCCTATACTGTCCTCCAGTGTCCTCCTCCTCGCTTATACTGACCTCCAGTGTCCTCCTCCTCCTGATCCCTTATACTGACCTCCAGTGTCCTCCTCCTCCTCATCCCTTATACTGACCTCCAGTGTCCTCCTCCTCATCGCTTATACTGACCTCCAGTGTCCTCCTCTCATCCCCTTATATGACCTCCAGTGTCCTCCCTCCTCCTCATCCACCTTATACTGACCTCAGTGTCAAAAACCTCCTCTTCTCCCTTATAACTGACCTCCAGTGTCCTCCTCCTATCCTTATACTGACCTCCAGTGTCCAGTCTCCTCATCCCTTATACTCAACTCCAGTGTCTTCACGACCTCATCCCTTATACCTGACCTCCAGTGTCCTCCTCCTCACTCTCTCATCCCTTAAAAAATCACCTCCAGTTGTCCTCCTCCTCCTCATCCCTTATACTGACCTCCAGTGTCCTCCTCATCGCTTATACTAACCTCCAGTGTCCTCCTCCTCATACCTTATACTGACCTCCAGTAGCCTCCTCCTCATCCCTTATACTGACCTCCAATGTCCTCCTCCTCCTCATACCTTATACTGACCTCCAGTGTCCTCCTCCTCCTCATCCCTTATACTGACCTCCAGTGTCCTCCTCCTCCTCCTCCCTTAATACTGGACACTCAGTGTCCTCCTCCTCCACAACCCTTATTACTGACCATACAGTGTCCTCCCTCCCTCCTCATACCTTATACTGACCTCCAGTGTCCTCCTCCTCATCCCTTATACTGACCTCCAGTGTCCTCCTCCTCCTCCTCCCTTATACTGACCTCCAGTATCCTCCTCCTCATCCCTTATACTCAACTCCAGTGTCCTCCTCCTCATCCCTGATACTGACCTCCAGTGTCCTCCTCGTCCTCCTTTATACTGACCTCCAGTGTCCTCCTCCTCCTTATCCCTTATACTGACCTCCAGTATCATCCTCCTCATCCCTTATACTGACCTCCAGTGTCCTCCTCATCCCTTATACTGACTTCCAGTGTCCTCTGCCTCATCCCTTATACTGACCTCCAGTTTCCTACTCCTCCTCATCCCTTATACTGACCTCCAGTGTCCTCCTCTTCCTCCTCCATAATCCAGCCTACCCTCTTATACTGACCTCCAATGTGTTCCTACTCCTCTCCCATGTATAACTGACCTCCAGAGTCCTACTCCTATCTCCTTATAATGACCTCCCAGTTTCCTCCTTCATCACATCATCCTCTCTATACTGACCTCCAGCTGTCCTCCTCTTCCTTCCTGCTCAACCCTTATTACTGACTCCAATTGTCCTCCTTCCTCATCCCTTATTTGACCTACAGTGTTCTCCTATCCTCCTCCCAATCCCTTATACTGACCTCCAATGTCCTCCTCCTCATCCCTTATACTGAACTCCAATGTCACCTCTCCTCCTATCCACTTATTAATGGGACCTCCAGTGTCCCGTCCTCATCCCTTATACTGTCCTCCAGTGAGCCTCCTCATCCCTTATACTGAACTCCAATGTCCCGACCTCACCTCACCATCCTTACAATGACCTCAAGTTTCCTTCCTCCATTCCCTTATACTGACCGACAGTGTCCATCCTCCTCCTCAATACCTTATACTGACCTCACAGTGTCCTCTCTTCCTCCTCTCCCTTATACTGACCTCCAGTGTCCTCCTCATCCCTTATACTCTCCTCCAGTGTTCATGCCCCTCATCCCTTATACTGACCTCCAGTGTCCTCCTCCTCCTCATCCCTTATAATCACCTCCAGTGTCCTCCTCCTCCTCATCCCTTATACTGACCTCCAGTGTCCTCCTCATCGCTTATACTAACCTCCAGTGTCCTCCTCCTCATACCTTATACTGGCCTCCAGTGTCCTCCTCCTCATCCCTTATACTGACCTCCAGTGTCCTCCTCCTCCTCATCCCTTATACTGACCTCCAGTGTCCTCCCTCTCTAATCGCTCCTATACTGACCTCCAGTGTCCTCCTCCTCATCCCTTATACTGACCTCCAGAGTCCTCCTCCTCCTCATCCCTTATACTGACCTCCAGTGTCCTCCTCCTCATCCCTTATACTGACCTCCAGTGTCCTCCTACTCATCCTTATACTACCTCAGTGTCCATCCTCCCACTCATCCCTTATACTGACCTCCAGTGTCCTCCTCCTCCTCTCATCCCTTATTAATCTCCTCCTGTGTCCCTCCTCATCCCCCCTTCTACTGACCTCCAGTGTCCTCCTCATCGCTTATACTAACCTCCAGTGTCCTCCTCCTCATACCTTATACTGGCCTCCAGTGTCCTCCTCCTCATCCCTTATACTGACCTCCAATGTCCTCCTCCTCATCCCTTATACTGACCTCCAGTGTCCTCCTCCTCATCCCTTATACTGACCTCCAGTGTCCTCCTCCTCATCCCTTATACTGACCTCCAGTGTCCTCCTGATCCCTTATATGTCCAGTGTCACTCCTCCCTCCTCATCCCCTTATAATGACTTATCCAGTGTCACACTCCTCCTCAAGTGTTCGCTTATACGGACATCCAGTGTCCTACCTCCTCACTCCCTTATACTGGACCTCAGTGTCTCCTCATCCTCATCCCTTTTAATGAACTCCCACTGTGTGCGTTCATCCTCATCTTCATCCACTTCTCGTTACTGACTCCCAGTGTCCTCCTCCTCTTCCTCCCTTATACTGACCTCCAGTGTCCTCCTCCTCATCCCTTATACTGACCTCCAGTGTCCTCCTCCTCATCCCTTATACTGACCTCCAGTTTCCTCCTCCTCCCAATCCCTTATACTGACCTCCAGTGTCCTCCCCCCTCCTCAAACCCTTATACTGCCTCCAGTTCCTCTCCCATCCCTTATACTGACCTCCCTGTCCTCCTCCTCCTCCCTTATACTGACCTCCAGTGTCCTCCTCCTCATCCCTTATACTGACCTCCAGTGTCCTCCTCCTCATCCCTTATACTGACCTCCAGTGTCCTCCTCACCATCCCTTATACTGACCTCCAGTGTCCTCTGCCTCATCCCTTATACTGACCTCCAGTGTCCTCCTCCTCATCCCTTATACTGACCTCCAGTGTCCTCCTCCATCCCTTATACTCCTCCAGGTCCCTGCTCATCCCTTTTACTGACCTCCAGTGTCCTCCTCCTCATCACTAATACTCAACTCCAGTGTCCTCCTCCTCCTCATCCCTTATTCTGACCTCCAGTGTCCTCCTCCTCCTCATCCCTTCTACTGACCTCCATGTTTCCCCCTCCTCCCCAAACCCTTATAGACCTCCCGTGTCCTCCTCCTCATCCCTTATACTTACCTCCAGTGTCCTCCTCCCTTCATCCCTTTACTGACCTCGTAACCCTCCCCATCCTTAACTGACCTCCATTCCCCTTCTCCTCCTTATACTGACCTCCAGTGTCCTCCTCCTCATCCCTTATACTGACCTCCAGTGTCCTCCTCCTCCTCATCCCTTATACTGACCTCCAGTGTCCTCCTCCTCATCCCTTATACTGACCTCCAGTGTCCTCCTCCTCCTCATCCCTTATACTGACCTCCAGTGTCCTCCTCCTCATCCCTTATACTGACCTCCAGTGTCCTCCTCCTCCTCCCTTATACTGACCTCCAGTGTCCTCCTCCTCATCCCTTATACTGACCTCCAGTGTCCTCCTCCTCCTTTATACTGACCTCCAGTGTCCTCCTCCTCATCCCTTATACTGACCTCCAGTGTCCTCCTCCTCCTCCCTTATACTGACCTCCAGTGTCCTCCTCCTCCTCATCCCTTATACTGACCTCCAGTGTCCTCCTCCTCCTCCCTTATACTGACCTCCAGTGTCCTCCTCCTCATCCCTTATACTGACCTCCAGTGTCCTCCTCCTCCTCATCCCTTATACTGACCTCCAGTGTCCTCCTCCTCCTCATCCCTTATACTGACCTCCAGTGTCCTCCTCCTCCTCCCTTATACTGACCTCCAGTGTCCTCCTCCTCCTCATCCCTTATACTGACCTCCAGTGTCCTCCTCCTCATCCCTTATACTGACCTCCAATGTCCTCCTCATCCCTTATACTGACCTCCAGTGTCCTCCTCCTCCTCATCCCTTATACTGACCTCCAGTGTCCTCCTCCTCATCCCTTATACTGACCTCCAATGTCCTCCTCCTCTTCATCCTTTATACTGACCTCCAGTGTCCTCCTCCTCCTCATCCCTTATACTGACCTCCAGTGTCCTCCTCATCCCTTATACTGACCTCCACTGTCCTCCTCCTCATCCCTTATACTGACCTCCAGTGTCCTCCTCCTCCTCCCTTATACTGACCTCCAGTGTCCTCCTCCTCCTCCCTTATACTGACCTCCAGTGTCCTCCTCCTCATCCCTTATACTGACCTCCAATGTCCTCCTCCTCATCCCTTATACTGACCTCCAGTGTCCTCCTCCTCATCCCTTATACTGGCCTCCAGTGTCCTCCTCTTCATCCTTTATACTGACCTCCATTGTCCTCCTCTTCATCCCTTATACTGACCTCCAGTGTCCTCCTCCTCCCCATCCCTTATACTGACCTCCAGTGTCCTCCTCCTCCTCATCACTTATACTGACCTCCAATGTCCTCCTCCTCCCAATCCCTTATACTGACCTCCAGTGTCCTCCTCCTCATCCCTTATACTGACCTCCAGTGTCCTCCTCCTCGTCATCCCTTATACTGAAACCCCCTGGGCATCCTCCTCCTCATCCCTTATACTGACCTCCAGTGTCCTCCTCCTCCTCCTTTATACTGACCTCCAGTGTCCTCCTCCTCCTCATCCCTTATACTGACCTCCAGTGTCCTCCTCCTCATCCCTTATACTGACCTCCAGTGTCCTCCTCCTCATCCCTTATACTGACCTCCAGTGTCCTCCTCCTCCTCATCCCTTATACTGACCTCCAGTGTCATCCTCCTCCTCATCCCTTATACTGACCTCCAGTGTCCTCCTCCTCCTCCTTTATACTGACCTCCAGAGTCCTCCTCCTCATCCCTTATACTGACCACCAGTGTCCTCCTCCTCCTCATCCCTTATACTGACCACCAGTTTCCTCCTCGTCCTCATCCCTTATACTGACCTCCAGTGTCCTCCTCCTCCTCCCTTATACGAACTTTCCCGTGTCCTCCTCCTCCTCATCCCTTATACTGACCTCCAATGTCCTCCTCCTCCTCCCTTATACTGACCTCCAGTGTCCTCCTCCTCATCCCTTATACTGACCTCCAGTGTCCTCCTCCTCATCCCTTATACTGACCTCCAGTGTCCTCCTCCTCCTCATCCCTTATACTGACCTCCAGTGTCCTCCTCCTCATCCCTTATACTGACCTCCAGTGTCCTCCTCCTCCTCATCCCTTATACTGACCTCCAGAGGCCACCTCCTCATCCCTTATACTGACCTCCTATGTCCTCCTCATCCCTTATACTGACCTCCAATGTCCTCCTCCTCCTCATCCCTTATACTGACCTCCAATGTCCTCCTCCTCATCCCTTATACTGACCTCCAATGTCCTCCTCATCCCTTATACTGGCCTCCAGTGTCCTCCTCTTCATCCTTTATACTGACCTCCAGTGTCCTCCTCCTCATCCCTTATACTGACCTCCAGTGTCCTCCTCCTCATCCCTTATACTGACCTCCAGTGTCCTCCTCCTCCTCCCTTATACTGACCTCCAGTGTCCTCCTCCTCATCCCTTATACTGACCTCCAGTGTCCTCCTCCTCATCCCTTATACTGACCTCCAATGTCCTCCTCCTCATCCCTTATACTGACCTCCAGTGTCCTCCTCCTCATCCCTTATACTGGCCTCCAGTGTCCTCCTCTTCATCCTTTATACTGACCTCCAGTGTCCTCCTCCTCATCCCTTATACTGACCTCCAGTGTCCTCCTCCTCCTCATCCCTTATACTGACCTCCAGTGTCCTCCTCCTCCTCATCCCTTATACTGACCTCCAGTGTCCTCCTCCTCATCCCTTATACTGACCTCCAGTGTCCTCCTCCTCATCCCTTATACTGACCTCCAGTGTCCTCCTCCTCCTCCTCCCTTATACTGGTCTCCACATGTTATACTGAATCATCATTACAGAATGCGCCCTTTTTGCTGAACCCCTTATTCGCTGAGGGTCAGGGGGCAATATGGCCTCATGCATAAAGGAATGCTAGGATAAATAATATTTTTATAGCACAATTGTAATTCCACAGTCACCTCCCCTCCCCCCATAATCCATCCTGGACCATCCATCAGCTTTCTCCCAGTCCCTCTACCTGGGGGCACCCAAGCTGGTATGGGGGATAAGAGTTTCACACCCCTGATCTGAACTCTATAACCTAATCCCCTCGGTCAATACTTTTACAACCTGAAAAACTCAATTATAAATTTTCCTATATACCCCCAAGATGTTATTATAAACAAAGATGGACGTCAAATCAGCAAGAGGGCACGTCCTGCAGAAACTGCAGCCGTGAGGATGAACCCTACAGTGAGCGCAACAGAGGATGACACCTAGCATGAGGGGTCAGCCGTTGGAGGATGAGACACCTGGCAGGGGAGGGGCTGCACTGGAGAATAACACCGGCAGTGAGGGCTGACCTGGAGATCACCTAGCATGAGGGGCTCACCTTGGAATAACACCTAGCCTAGGGGCTGCAGCCCTGGGGGGATAAAACCCGGACGGTGGGGGGTCCCATGGAGGGGATAGCACCCGGAGCATAGGGCTGCAGCCGGGGAAAATAACACCCACAGGTAGGGGGCCACCATGGAGGGATGAGACAGCTGGAGCAGGTGAGGGGGCTGCAGCCGTGAGAGGATGAGACACCTGGAGCAGGTGAGGGGGCTGCAGCCATGGAGGGGATGAGACACCTGGAGAAGGTGAGGGGTCTGCAGCCATGGAGGGGATGAGATACCTGGAGCAGGTGAGGGGGCTGCAGACATGGAGGGATGAATCCTGAGGCAGGGGAGGGGCTGCAGCCTGAGGGATGAACACCTGGAGCCAGTGAGGGGCTGCAGCCGTGGAGGGGATGAGACACCTGGAGCAGGTGAAGGGGCTGCAGACATGGAGGGGATGAGATACCTGGAGCAGGTGAGGGGGCTGCAGCCGTGGAGAGGATGAGACACCTGGAGCAGGTGAGGGGGCTGCAGCCGTGGAGTGGATGAGACACCTGGAGCAGGTGACGGGGCTGCAGCCGGAGGGATGAGGGCACCTGAGAGGGGATAGGGGCTGCAGCCATGGAGGGGATGGATACCTGAGCAGTAGGGGCTGCAGCCTGGGGAGGATTTAGACACCTGGAGCAGGTGAGGGGGCTGCAGCCATGGAGGGGATGAGACACCTGGAGCAGGTGAGGGGGCTGCAGCCATGGAGGGGATGAGACACCTGGAGCAGGTGAGGGGGCTGCAGCCAGGGAGGGGATGAGACACCTGGAGCAGGTGAGGGGGCTGCAGCCATGGAGGGGATGAGACACCTGGAGCAGGTGAGGGGTGGGGGGCAAACCCTGGGGGGGATGGGAAAACCCCGGAGCAGGGGGGGGGGGGTGCAGCCTGGAGGGGGTGAGAACCTGGAGCAGGTGGAAAGGGGGGGCAGCCATGGAGGGGATTTAGGGCAACCCGGAGCAGGTGGGGGTGGGGGGCACCTCCTAGTTATAAAACCCTTCCCCCCGGAGTTTATGTGAGGGGTCTTTTCCCCAATGTCGGGGGGGCTGGAGTCCAAACCCCGGATGGGGAGCTGGAAGCATCCCGGCTGGGCATTGCACCTGGTGAAGCCTCCTGGGCTCTAGAGACTGTAATGGGCCATGGGGCCCGGTCTACGAGATCACCGGATCTAGAAGTGCTGCATGCAATGTTCATTGATCCGACACATCAAATCCAAAGGGTAAACATGGCGGATGACCAGAAGTATGTGAACCCAGCCTAAGATGACAGCTGTTTTCACACCTCATATTTTTGACCATGAGGGGGGGGGGGGATCTGGCCAATGGGCTACATACAGCCTATAAAATAATTTGGTCTGGCCCTGTGCTTGAGTTCCCCAAGTCAACAAACAAGTACCAGGAGCTTGGGAGCTTGTGCTGATGTGCTACTGCGCATGCGCCGGTGCTGATGTGCTACTGCACATGCGCCAGTTTACCAAGCTCCTGGAAATTGTTTGCTGACTTGGCAACAATGAGCGCAGAAATAGCTCCAGTCCAAGCTATTTCTTCCCCAATGTGCTACTGCATGTCAGGGGAGGGGAGGACATCAGAGGAACAGAGGCTCAGGTGCGTTGCATGTAAACTCAGAGAGAACACCCAGGATTTCAGTTACACCTATCATCCATGTCTTTTCTCCCCAATGTGCTGTGGTGGGAAACATTGTGGTCAAGATTTGCCGCTGATGTACGCACCCGTTTCGCAATGTCTGAGCTTGTGGTGATCAGGGAGAGGAGCAGCCCCAGCCATTGTATTGGGGGAGGGGGTGATCAAATGTTTGACCAAATAGAACAACTCATCTGTTGATAACTTTGTATGGCCACAACAAATATTATAAATATCCAAATGGCCTGGGGCAAAAAAAAAGGTTCCTCACCCCTGATGTAGACATAGATGTCACCCAGACCTCAGACTGCAGGGAAGGGGATTGTTGCCTTACATTTCAGGCTGTATCGGGGCAGATCTGTGTCTGGAGACTTCAGAGTTTGTATACAAGAGACATAATCCAGAAAAATTGAGGATACATTATAGATACATTGAGGATACATTGCAGATAAATTGAAGATACAGTGTTGATACATTATACATAGATTCATTATAGATTCATTATAGATACATTGTAGATACAGTGGGGGAAAAAAGTATTTAGTCAGCCCCCAATTGTGCAAGTTCTCCCACTGATGAGAGAGGCTCCTGTAACTGACATCATAGGTCGACCTCAACTATGAGAGACAAAAGGAGAAAACAAATCCAGGAAATCCCATCGTCTGATCTGGAAAGAATTTATTTGCAAATTATGGAGGAAAATAAGGATTTGGTCAATACCAGACGTTCCTCTCAGTCCTTTGTTCTATCTCCTTTGTTGGCAATGACAGAGGTCGGACGTTTTCTGTCTTCACAAGGTTGGCGCACACTGCTGCTGGGATGTCATGAGGTTGGCGCACACTGCTGCTGGGATGTTGGCTCATTCCTCCATGCAGATCTCCTCTAGAGCAGGGATGTTTTGGGGGCTGTCGCTGGGCAACACGGAATTTCAACTCCCTCCAAAGATTTTCTATGGGGTTGAGATCTGGAGCCTGGCTAGGCCATTCCAGGACCTTGAAATGCTTCTTACAAAGCCACTCCTTCATTGCCCTGGCGGTGTGCTTGGGATCATTGTCATGCTGAAAGACCCAGCCATGTTTCATCTTTAAGGCTCTTGTTGATGGAAGGAGGTTTGTACTCAAAATCTCACGATACATGGTCTCATTAATTCTATCATGTACATGGATCAGTCGTCCTGGTCCCTTTGCAGAGAAACAGCCCCAGAGCATGGTGTTGCCCCCCTCCCATGCTTCACAGTAGGTCTGGTGTTGCCCCCCCCCTCATGCTTCACAGTAGGTCTGGTGTTGACCCCCCCTATGCTTCACAGTAGGTCTGGTGTTGCCCCCAGCCCCCATTGCTTCACTGTTGGTCTGGTGTTGCCCCCCCCCATGCTTCACAGTAGGTCTGGTGTTGCCCCCCCATGCTTCACAGTAGGTCTGGTGTTGCCCCTCCCATGCTTCACAGTAGGTCTGGTGTTGCCCCCCCCCCCATGCTTCACAGTAGGTCTGGTGTTGCCCCCCCCCCATGCTTCACAGTA
This sequence comes from Phyllomedusa bahiana, assembly GCA_025379985.1. Taxonomy (NCBI): domain Eukaryota; kingdom Metazoa; phylum Chordata; class Amphibia; order Anura; family Hylidae; genus Phyllomedusa; species Phyllomedusa bahiana. The sequence goes on from JAODAL010036830.1 coordinate 24,467, forward strand.
GGTCTGGTGTTGCCCCCCCCCCCCATGCTTCACAGTAGGTCTGGTGTTGCCCCCCCCCCTCATGCTTCACAGTAGGTCTGGTGTTGCCCCCCCCCATGCTTCACAAGGTCTGGTTTTGGGCCCCCCCCATGCTTCACAATAGGTCTGGTGTTGCCCCCCATGCTTCACAGTAGGTCTGGTGTTGCCCCCCCATGCTTCACAATAGGTCTGGTGTTGCCCCCCATGCTTCAACACTAGGTCTGGTGTTTCTCTGGTTTGCAGCTCAGCATTCTCTCTCCTCCAAACACAACGAGTTGTGTTCCTACCAACGGTTTCCCCTTTGGTTTAAATCCGACCATGTGACCTTTTCTCCCAATCCTCTTTGATCACCCAAATCTCTGTAGCAAACCGGGCCGGACATGTACTGGCTTAAGGGGGACACTCTGGCACTGCAGGATCTGAGTCCCTGCGGTGTAGTGTGTTACTGAGGGGGAGCCTTTCTTACTTGGCCCCAGCTCTGCGGGTCATTCACTAGGTCCCCCGCCCCCTGGTTCTGGGATTCTCCCGTTCTTGTGATGAATTTTGACCCCACGGGGTGAGATCTGCGGGGAGCCCCAGATGGAGGGAGATTATCAGGGGTCTTGTATGTTTTCCCTTTTTTCTAAATTATTGCTCCCACAGTTGATTTCCACCAAGCTGTTTGCCTATTGCAGATTCAGTCTTCCCAGCCGGGGGCAGGGCTACAATTTTGTTTCTGGTGTCCTTCAAAGCTCTTTGGCCCTTCACCATAGTGGAGTTTGGAGTGTGACTGAGGTTGTGGACAGGTGTCTTTTATACTGATAAGTTAAAACAGGAGCCATAACTCAGGTAATGATTGGGGGACAGAGGGGGCCTCTTACAGAAAAGGTTCAGGTCTGTGAGAGCCAGAAATTTTCGCTTGTTTGTAGGGGACCCAAAAACTTATTTTCCACCATAATTTGCAAAAAATTCTTTTTCCCGATCAGACAATGGGGTTTTCGGGGTTTGTTTTTTTTCCCTTTTTTGTCTCTCATAGTTGAGGTCGACCTATGATGTCAATTACAGCCGCTCTCATCTGTTTAAGTTGGGGGCTGACTAAATACTTTTTTTCCCCACGTACATTACAGATACCTTGGTACATACACAGAAATTGTAAAAAACAAACATAATAGTAATATACATATACAAAAGGGAGAAGAGAGGAAAATAAATACTGTAATAAAACCCACCCAGGACACAGGATATATTACAAAACCACAACCTTCCCTTTACACTGGATACTTGTATAAAATAACCACGATTATCTGTAAAACTATAGAACAAATACTAATTCAATCAAAGCCATAGAAATGTTACCTATAAGACATAATACATTAATCAGTAACTATACACAGTACGGGGGGGGGGAGGGGTTTGGCAGGATTCGGTTATTGATTGTGCACTTTTGATTACTGTATTATGTACATATAGTGTTACAGATAATTACGCTTATTTTATTCAAGTATTCCGTGTAAAGGGAAGGTTATGGTTTTGTAATATATCATGTATCCAGGGTGGGTTTATTTTCCTCTCTAGTCCCATTTGTATTTGTTATTACTTTTATGTTTGTTTTCTCTAATAAATGTTCTACTATTTTTGTAAAAATGTTGTTCCCGGGGTTGTTTTCGTGTTGGTGTTAAAGGGGTTATCTCATTACATTGATTCCTCTTACCTCAGTCCTGTTTTCTTGGTTTAAATTTGAATTTAGGGGCGTGTTTACTGGCTTCCACTAGGCTGCAGTAGAAGCCAGGTCTGTAGCTATAGCAACCAGCGCTGGCAGCCTATCAGGAGAGACAGAACAGGTCTCTAGCTATAGCAACCAGTGCTGGCCGCCTATCAGGATAGATCAAACAGGTCTGTAGCTATAGCAACCAGTGCTGGCCGCCTATCAGGAGAGATCAACAGGTCTGTAGTATAGCAACCAGTGCTGGCAGCCTATCAGGAGAGATCAAACAGGTCTGTAGCTATAGCAACCAGCCCTGGCAGCCTATCAGGAGAGACAGAACAGGTCTGTAGCTATAGCAACCAGTGCTGGCAGCCTATCAGGAGAGATAAACGGTCTGTAGCTATAGCAACCAGTGGCTGGCAGCCATCAGGAGAGATTGAACAGGTCTGTAGCTATAGCGACCTGAGGAGCTGATGCAGCCCATACAAGAGGGGATATATAGGAATAGGTAGGACACTGTTAATGGACACTTATTGCAAAGTGAAATTGAACAACCAGCTCACCGATAGCAAAACGAGGCCAGCACGGACCACACGGCTCATGTGGAGATCCAGTAGCGAAAGGGAAAAAATGTCCAGCTGTGTTGCATAAAGTATAATCCACAATTTATTCGGAGGAAGTAAAAATAAAACAGGAAAAACAGGTACATCAAACGCGTTTCAGGCCTTATGCACAAGGCCTGAAACGCGTTAGATGTACCTGTTTTTCCTGTTTATTTTACTTCCCTCCGAATAAATTGTGGATTATACTTTATGCAAGCACAGCTGGACATTTTTCCTTTCGCTACTTATTGCAAAGTGACTTGTTTTTGCAAGATCTTTAACATAAAAATCAGCAGCGACCCCTCTAGTGAGACAATCCCTTTAATGTATCTATATGCATCTTTAATGTGTCTACAAAGGATCTATAATGTATTATTAATGTACTTATAATGTTTCTGGATTAGGTCTGTTTACCAGCTTAAAAGTTTTTTCTACAATTTTTTGTAAAAATGTTGTTTGTGTGGTCCTTTTTGTGTCGCTACTAATGTATCTATGATGTATCTACAAAGTCTCTACAATGTATCTATAACGTAACTTTAATTTGCCTACAATGTGTCTATACAATATTTGTAATTATTTTTCTGGATTATGTCTTTTGTTTACAAACAAGTAATAGGGTTTTTTGTTTTACTTTTTTTTGTAAAAATTTTGTTTCAAGCCACACCCAGCTTTAATAAACTCCACCCAGACTCTGCCCTCAATAAAGGAACCACCCCCGCTTAAACCCAATGGAATTACATAGTCCATATATAATGGAGAAATGACCGGTCTCCCTTCTCCTAATGGCAGGGATGTAGCTAAAGTGGGTACAGACGTGGTAGCTGCCATCGGGCCCTGAAGTCTAAGGAGGTCTCTAGTCCCCTCTGCCACATATAAGGACACCAGTATTGTAAATGGCACATGACCGGTGGGTTTTTTTTGATTTTGCATTGGGGGCCAGGAGCTTTAGGTTAGGTTTTTGCCTCCCCTTGTTTTACTTTTGCGGCCATTGACCCCTCCATAGACCTCTCATGTTTGGGGAGTGGGGGGCATTTCAAGTAATTTTGGGTCGTTTCCAGGCCTGTAGATCCTGGGACTGGGAAGATTTGCCATCTCTTCAGATGATCTTGTCCCTCAGATTATGGAGAGCAGTTCCAGGGTGATTTGCTCCTTGGTATGAGAATGGAGTCACCTCCAATATAATCGCTGTGTGACCTTCTCATATCTCTTATCTGATGATGGAAGATCTGAAGGAGCCTCAGCTAAATGTCACCAACAATAAATGGTCACACGTGGATATTGCAGGACGGCGCTTCCCTGCGCCTGAGCCTCTCCTGGATTCTGTCCTTGGAGAAATGTCTGAATCTTGAACTATTCGGGATGCAAAGGGCGCTCATTGCTTCTGTGTGATACAAATGTGGCCATCAGGGGGCGCCGGCTCACTGGAGATTTATAGACAAGATTCTTTTATGTCCAAAGATCAATAGATTTAAGGAGGGAGGGAGAAGGGGGGATAAAGGGACAATGGAACTAAGGGTCCTTTAATAATGGCAGATGCACTGTCCTATCACGAGCGCTGACGGACGCATGTTATACGACGTCGTTGGGGTCATGGCTTTTTGAGTTCTCTTGCGTTTTTCTACTTGAATTACTCGTTTAGTAGGAGATGGATTGTTCATATCGTTATTTCAGCCCTTGGGGGAACTTGCAGATGGCGACAGGTTTTTTTTGCCCTCAAGGAAGATGCGATCGATCACAAATGAATATTGTATAATTTATTGCCTGGGGTAAAAATCAGATATATACAACAGTCAGGCAACTATCTCTCTTCGTGTAACACCCCGATATGTCTGATAAGGTGGCGGGCTTCCACCTTGGACTTGCATCTATTCAATCTCTCAAACAAAGTGTCGGCTCAGAATGCAGATCGCGGTAATCTTGTCACTATGAGTCTCCATATTCTGTTGGTAATTGTGGCTGTTCTGTAGCAGGGTCGCTCCAGAACTACTTCATCCTATTCTACATCACCGTGTAGCTGGGAACTCCTCATTAGAACGGAATGGATGAATCTACAGCAGATACTCGTTTTCTCCTCTCGTATGTGTGTTTCATCGCTGGGAAGATCTTCCATAGAGGACATTGGAGTGAACACAGCGTGCTCCCCTGTACTGGGACCTCCCATAGAACAAGAATGGATAAACACAGCGTCTTGCCTGTACTGGGAACTCCCCTAGATGGAGAGTATGGAGAACACAGCGCTCCCCATGTATGATGGAACTCTCATTAAGAGGAGTTGATTGAGATGAAAACAGCGCTTCCCCTGTTGAATGGTGAGAAACTCCCATAGAACGCTGATATGGGAACACAGCGCTGGCCTGTTATGGGTAACTCCCTAGAGGAGAATGGAGAACACAGCGCTATCCCCTGTACTGGGAACTCACATAGAATCAGAATTGGGAACACGCAGCGCTCACCTGTATTGTGGAACGCCCATAGAGAACAGAATGGAGAACACAGCGCTCCCCCTGTTCGGGGATAAGACGCCCACAGAGGATGAATGGAGTAACACAGCGCTCCGCCTGTTCGTAGGAACTCCACATAGAACAGAATGGAGTACAAGCGCTTCCCGCACTGTATGGGAACTGCCCATTGCAACAGAATGGAGAAACAGCGCTGCCCTGTACGGGAACTTCCATTAGAACGTAGAATGGGAGGAACAGACGCGCTCCCAATGTATGGGAATTTTCCATGGAGGGAGAATGGAGAACACAGCGTCTCCCCCTGTACTGGAAACTCGCCTATAGTGGAGAATGCGAGAAATACCCTCAGCGTCCCCTGTGTACTGGGAACTCCGCCATAGAACAGAATGGATAGAAAACTGCGATCCTTCTCTCTGTACGGGAACTCCATAGAACAGAAATGGATGAGAACACAGAGTCCCCGTGTACTGATACTCCCAAAGAACGAGAGATGGTAGAACACATGCTTCCCCTGTATGGGATACTCCCATAAGAACAGAAATGGAGAACAAGCTCTGTCCACGTAGTACCACCTGCTATCCCTGCATTCAGGGGTTTTTCGGAGCCTGCACACTGGGATTTCCTGACAGCATAGATGTGCATCTAGTCATGGAGGTGCAACAGGGCGAGAGGTCACTCCTCTGGATCAACAACTGAGCAGCGTAAGGGATTTAGAGGGAGTCGATGGTCGAGGCACCGGAGACACAGGAGTTGCATCAATATCCGCTCCCTGTGACTGAGGAATGTACTTTCCATTGCAGCCGCTGTATTGCAGCTTTATGGTAAAGGAAGCGTTAACACGACATTGACAGGATTAGAAGTTTGCACTAAGACCTTCAGTATGGCCAGTGACGGGGCCCCAGGAGCAGGATCATTGGGGGGCCCCCTCTCCAGGTGAGCATGCTCATGGGTCGCACGGGAGCAGACATTGGGGGCCCCGGGAGCAGACAATGGGGGCTCTGACAGCAGACATTGGGGGCCCTGGGAGCAGACATTGAGGGCCCCGGGAGTCAGGACATTTGGGGGCTCCCGGAGAGCAGGCATTGGGTGGCCAGGGAGAGAGCATTGGGGCTTCTGTAGCTGCAGCTTTGGGCGCCCCTGGAGCAGACATTGGGGCCTCTGGAGCAGACATTGGGGGCCCTGGGAGCAGACATTGGGGGCCCTGGGAGGAGACAATGGGGGCTCTGACAGCAGACATTGGGGGCCCTGGGAGTCAGACATTGAGGGCCCCGGGAGCAGACATTGGGGGCTCTGACAGCGCAGAGTAGTTTGGCGGCGCTACTCCCTGGAGCAGACATTGGGGCCTCTGGAGCAGGATTGGGTGGGCCCTGGGAGAGAACATATTGGGGGCCATGGGAGCAGATTATTGGGAGGCTCTGGACAGGCAGGACATGGGGGCCCTTGGAGCAGACATTGGTGGCTCCGACAGCAGACATTGGGGGCCCCGACAGCAAACATTGGGGGCCCCGGGCATAGGGAGCGTGGGTTCATGTTGGGGGCCTCGGGTAGCAGACATTGGGGCTGGGAGCAGACATTGGGGGCCCTGGGAGTGTAAGTATTGAAGGCTGTCAGAGTCAGTACATTGGGTGCGCTCCCCTGTCAGCAAAACATTGGGTGTGCCCCGGGAGCAGACATTGGGGGCCCCGGGAGCAGACATTGGGGGCTCTGACAGCAGACATTGGGCGCCCCTGGAGCAGACATTGGGGCCTCTGGAGCAGACATTGGGGGCCTGGATGAGAGACATTGGGGGCTCTGTGTCAGCGCGAGACATGGGGCGCCCCTGGAGCAGACATTGGGGCCTCTGGAGCAGACATTGGGGGCCCTGGGAGCAGACATTGGGGGCCCTGGGAGCAGATATTGGAGGCTCTGACAGCAGACATTGGGGGCCCTTGGAGCAGACATTGGTGGCTCGACAGCAGACATTGGGGGCCCCGACAGCAACATTGGGGGCCCCGGGAGCAGACATTGGGGGCTCTGACAGCAGACATTGGGGGCCCCGGGAGCAGACATTGGGGGCCCCAGGAGCAGACATTGGGGGCTCTGACAGCAGACATTGGGGGCCCCGGGAGCAGACATTGGGGGCCTGGGGATGCAGACTTTGTGGGCCTCTGGGAGGCAGAGACATTGGGGGCCCTGGGAGCAAGACAGTTGGAGGACTCTGACTGAGCGAGACATTGAGGGGCCTCCTGGAGCAGGAAATTGGGGCCCTTGGAGCAGCATTTGGGGGACTGCCTGGGGAAGCAGACATTGGGGGCTCCTCGACAGCAGACATTGGATTGGCCAATGGGGACAGACTATTGGGGGCCCCCGGAGCAGACATTGGGGGCTCTGTCAGCAGACATTGGGGGCCCCGGGAGCAGACATTGGGGACCCCTCCACAGCTGCTTTAGATCCTGCTACAATTGTTACCATGTATCATCTTCTCATGAGAATATGGGGGTGTCTGGGGAACAAGGGGTTAATGGTGCGGTCAGGGAGATAACCTGCTGATGGAGCAGAGGAGGTTAATGGCCCGGAGGCTGGGATCTGCTATGGAAGAGTTAATAGTGGAGGATCCAGTAGGTGAGCTGCACCCAGGAGGAGGAGCAGGGTCAGGGAGACCTGAGGATGAAGGTTTAGGACTCTGGAGAGCGCCTCTGCAGCAGGATGTCAGGCCCCATCGATGACCCTTTTCTTGTCTCTCCTCCAGAAGAGATAGAATAGTCGGATTGAAAGGGTCTGACTTCAGTCAAGAGTCAGGATCTCCCCAACCAAGAGGAGGTGCCGTGTAAGTGAGTAACCTGGAGGTTGGGTCGTGAAGGTTTAGAACCAGGCGGTTCGCCCCGCATGAACTGTCGCCCTAGCGGGACAGACCTCGTCCGTCTAGCCAGACCCCGATCCGCAGATTTCTGCCTTTCTTCTCTATTACTTTATACATTTGGCAAGAACTGAGTAGAAGGAGGATTCCCGGGATCAAGCTCTCAGTGCAGACGGTAGCCGGGGGACAGATCCAGAGTATGCTTTATATGGTATACTTATCTGGGAGTACTCTGTCGATATCTGTTACCCTGACTGGGACGTACTCAGACATATCTATACTGCAAACTACTGGGAGTATCTCACAACTCTTCACTAACTACTCCTGGGAGTCTCACATATCTGATCCCAAATATCTAGGGAGGAACTCACATTATCTATACCGAACTACTCTGGCGTAGGTACTGCACTATGTCTCTATCCAACTAGATCTGGGAGTACTCACATCTCTCTATAACGCTCCAACTTACTGGAGAAATTTACTGACATCTCTTTGTACACCAATACTGGGGTGTACTAACATCTTAACCAACACTTGGAGGTCATCACATTCACGCACGTACTCTCGCGTCTCTATGGCAGTACTCACATCTCTACACTAACTCGTATACCGGGAGTACTCACATCTCTATACCAATACTGGGAGTGACTCACATCTCTGATACTCAAGAACTGACGTGGGAGTACTCATATTCATCTATACAAGAGCTACTGGGAGTACTTACATCTCTTTATACCAACTTACGTGGAGTACTTACATCTCTTTTCATTAATACTGGGAGGTTACCTCACATATCGTTATACTCGCAATCCTGCGGAGTACTCACATATCTATGTACAAAGCTCGGAGTCCTCACATTTCTATACCTAATATGGGGGTTACTACATCTCTGCGCACTAACTACTACTGGTAGGTACTCACATCTCTACACTAACTTCTACTGTGAGTACGCTCACATCTCTGTTACATCTACTACAGGAGTATCCTCACATATATATCAACTACACTACTGGGTGTACTCACATGTCTCTATACATTACTGACGTGGGAGTTAGATCACATTTCTTATATACAAACATACTGGTGAGTACTCCAGACATATCTAGTACAAAACTTAAAAAAAAAAGAAAATCTACTGGGAGTACTCACATCTCTAACTAACTACTGGGAGTACTACATCTCTGACATCTAACTACCGGGAGTTAATCACATATCTTTTATACCAGACTACTGGGAGTAACTCGCCAATCTCTACGCACCTAAACTACTGGGAAGTACTCACATATCTATGTCAACTAAGGGGGTATCACTTCTCTTACACCTGACTACCTGGGAGTATAACATCTCTTATACATCTACATACTGGAGTATACATCTCTACACCAACTACTGGGAGTTCTCACATCTCTATACATCTACTCCTGGGAGTACTCACATCTCTATACATCTACTATCTGGAGTACCACATCTATACACTAACTACTACTGGGGAGTACTACATCTCCTAATCATTACTACTGGGAGTACCTACACATCTCTACACTAACTACTACTGGGAGTTACTCACATTCTTATACATCTACTACTGGGGGTACTCACATCTCTACACAATCTACTACTGGGAATACTCACATCTCTACAGTAACTACTACTGGGAGAACTCACTCTCTAGCACTAATACTCTCTGGGAGTATCACATCTCTATACATCTTACTACTGGGGGTACTCAATCTCATACACCATCTACTCCTGGGAGTATCACATTCTATACATCTCATAATCGGGAGTGTTAACTAACATGCTCGTACTACTAACTACGTAACTGGGAGTACTCTTTTCACATCTCCTTCATACATGCTTACTACTGGGAGTTTCTCAATCTCTACACTATTACTACTATGGAGTACTCATATCTCTATACAAAACTACTACCTGGGGAGTGTACTCCATGCTATATAATCTACTACTGGCAGTATCACATCTCTGCACTAACTACTGGGAGTACTCACATCTCTGCACTATCATACTGGGAGTACTCACCACATCCTTACTCATCCTAACTATCCTTGGAGTACTCACTATCTCTTATACATCTACTACTGTATACTGGGAGTATTCATATCTCTACAGACTAACATTACTCTGGGAGTTATTTCACATTCTATTGACATTCTATTACTGGGAGTAACTCACATCTCTATGATATTACTACTGGGAATATCACCTATGCTACACCAAACTGACTGGGAGTACTCAATATCTTTACCAACTACTGGGTGGTGTGTACTCACATGCGCTACATAGAATACTACTGTGGAGTGACTCACATCTTACTAACTAATCTTACTAGACTGAGAGTACTCTGACATCTCTATAGTCATATATCTACTAATGGGGACTGAGACTATCTCTTACTACTAATTTACTACTGGGAGTACTCACGCATCGCTCTACACTAACTAATACTCGGGAGTACTCTGTCATGCTCTTACAGATCAACACTATGGAGTACTCACATCACTCTATACATCTCTCCTGGGAGTACTCACATAGTCTACGAACAACTACTGGGAGTACTCCCATATCTACACCAACTACTGTGACTACTCACATATCTTTACCAACTACTGGGGGTACTCACATCTCTATACATCTACTGCTGGGAGTACTCACTTCTCTACACTACACTATTATGGGTTGACTGACTCTATTACATCTGTATATGGGAGTACTCTCACTTCTTCTTATTCAATCTATTACTGGGAGTACTCCATAAATCATCTATACATCTATCTACTGGATGGGTACTTCTCGAAATCTCTTTTTAGATCTACTACTGGGGGTACTCACATCTCTTTATACATCTACTTCTCGGTAGTACTCAAATATCTACACCTACTATGGTGTGGTAATCACATCTCTATAACATCTAATACTGGGAGTATCACATATCTACACCAACTACTGGAGTACTCACATATCTACACCAACTACTGGAGTACTCACATCTCTATACATGTCTGGTATGGGAGTCTCACATCTCTACACTAACTACTTCTGGGAGTACTTACATCTCTACCACCACTGATGGGAGTACTCACTCTTACAATAACTTACTGGGAATACTCACATCTTATACATCTATACTGGGGAGTTAACCTACATCTCTATACATCTACTACCTGGGGGAGTACTCACATGTCTATACACCATACTACGAGACGTACTCACATCTCTGCACTATTACTGGGAGTATCACATCTCTACACTAATCTACTGGGAGTACTCACATCTCTACAACTAAATTACTCCTGGGAGTACTCACATCTCTACACTAACTACTACTGGGAGTAGTCACATCTCTACACCAACTACTGGGAGTACTCACATCTCTATACATCAACTACTGGGAGTACTCACATCTCTACACCAACTACTGGGAGTACTCACCTCTCTTTACCAACTACTGGGGGGGGGTTTATACTCACATCCTCTACACTTAACTACTACTGGGAGTCTCACATCTCTATCATTATCTATGGGAGTAATCACATCTCTATAACTATCTATACTGGGAGTACTCACATGTCTCTACTACTAAACTATACTGGGAGTACTTCACCATCTTAGACATTTAACTACTGGGAGTACTCATATCTCTATAACTAACTACTACTGGGAGATTAGCTCCCAACTCTACACTATCTACGACTGGGAGTACTCACATCTCTAACACTAACTACTCCTGGGAGTATTAACATCTCTACACTGAACTTATACGGGGAGTACTCACATCTCTATACATCTACTACTGGAGAATTACTCATCTCTACACCAACTATTGGGAGTATCACATCTCACACAACACTCCCGGGGTACTCACATCCTTTTCACCCAAATTGGATATCACATTCTACCTAAATACTTCCGGGTGTATCACATCTCTCACCAATTATTGGGGGAGACTACATCTCCCACTAACTACTCCTTGGATATCACATCTTAAAAACACTAGTTCACCCCTATCTAACATCTCTACTGGAGTACTAATAAATTCTTTCACAACAAATCTTGGGGGAAACCCACCATTCTCACCCCCAACTCTGGGGTTTCTCACATCTCTTAATCAACTCACTTGGTAACAACACCCCTTTTGGGGTTTTTTTTGGGGATATTTTATTATAGGAGTAATTAAATAATGGAGGTACCCATCTCACAAACCCAAATACGGGAGTAATCACCTATCACACCAACAAGGGAGACTCACATCTCTAACATCACTACTGGGGGTACCACATCTCTAAACATCTACACCGGGAGTACCACACTAACTCTACTACGGAGTACTCACATCCTATACTCTACACGGATACTCACACTCACACTAACTAACCCCGGAGTACTACACTCTCCTACACTATACTGGATAGTCACATCTAACACCAAATACTGGGTACTCACATCCTAACATCAACTACTGGATACCCATCTCAAAACCAACTACGGAGTACTCATCTCTTTACCAACTACTGGGGTACTCACATTCTACACTACTACTACTGGAGTACTCACATTCCACACTAACTCACGGGATACTCTCACATCTCTACATTAACTACTGGGAGTACTCACATCTCTATACTAACTACTCCTGGGAGTACTCACATCTCTACACTAACTACTCCTGGGAGTACTCACATCTCTATACATCTACTACTGGGAGTACTCACATCTCTACACTAACTACTACTGGGAGTACTCACATCTCTACACTAACTACTACTGGGAGTACTCACATCTCTACATTAACTACTGGGAGTACTCACATCTCTACACTAACTACTCCTGGGAGTACTCACATCTCTACACTAACTACTCCTGGGAGTACTCACATCTCTGTACCAACTACTGGGAGTACTCACATATCTTTACCAACTACTGGGGGTACTCACATCTCTACACTAACTACTACTGGGAGTACTCACATCTCTATACGTCTACTACTGGGAGTACTCACATCTCTATACATCTACTACTGGGAGTACTCACATCTCTATACATCTACTACTGGGAGTACTCACATCTCTATACATCTACTACTGGGAGTACTCACATCTCTACACTAACTACTACTGGGAGTACTCACATCTCTATACATCTACTACTGGGAGTACTCACATCTCTATAAATCTCACATCTCTACACCAACTACTGAGAGTACTCACATCTCTACACTAACTACTGGGAGTACTCACATCTCTACACCAACTACTGGGAGTACTCACATCTCTACACTAACTACTGGGAGTACTCACATCTCTACACCAACTATTGGGAGTACTCACATCTCTACACTAACTACTCCTGGGAGTACTCACATCTCTACACTAACTACTACTGGGAGTACTCACATCTCTATACATCTACTACTGGGAGTACTCACATCTCTATACATCTACTACTGGGAGTACTCACATCTCTAAATATCTACTCCTGTAAGTACTCATGTTCCTTCACTATCTATTACTGGGAGTACTCACATTCCTTCACTATCTATTACTGGGAGTACTTACGCCACTGTACCTTCTACTCCTGGTAATATTCACGCAGAGGGGGCACCAGACCCCTTACATCACAGACCCCAGCAGTGCCTGACACTATATTGGGGTCCTGTGGCTTTCTGCCACGGCTTCTGTCATTTTTGATGGAATCTGTGATGGAGCCTCTGATGCCGGGACCTGTGTCCATTATATCCTCAGGAGATACATTTATCTATCTATTTATTTATGTATTTGTTGGGTGGATCTTTCTATAGCACTGTTTGCTACAATGTATCACTGTGTATCTTTATATGTTAGGCTGTGTCCACACTGCACAGGAAAACGATCGTATCTTCAGCGCTTTTTGTTTTTTAAAAGTGCTGAAGATACGATCGTTCCTGCGGCCCCATACCATGATGGAAAACGACTGCAGCCCACACCGCTTTCCTCTCTCGCTTTCCGGCAGCGGCGTTGTAAACATGTTTAAATACGCCGGGCTTTCCCTTCTCCGTCTTCCCATAAATACTATTTTATGGTGACATCAGGGAAAAAGAAACGAGCGGTTTTTGCACCCAAAACCTACATAAACCGCGGGCCCCCATTTGGAGTCCATACATGTTATTAAGTATCTGTTTATATTTCTATGTATTTGTATTTGGAAAAAATGTACTCACGTGACAGTAACTGTATATGTGATAATTTTTCTCTATTGGGCTATTATCTGTAAATGTGATCATGACCTATTTACTATGTATTGTAAATTTGTTAATGTATCTCTATGTACTTTACTGTAAAATGTGATAAAGTACTCTATTGACTTTGTATCTAAAAGTGATCATGTATCTCTATGTGACTTTGTGTCTGTATATGTAAATTTTCCCCCTGTCTATGTATCTGTAATATAAATGATTTCTGTGTGACCATGTACTGTAAATAATAATGTATTTCAGGACCAAATCGAATATTAAAAAATGTATCCCCTAATGATTTGACGTATATGTATAAGTATCTCTATTGCTAGATCGAATGTTTCAGTATCCTATGGACATTAACGTAAGTGACTTATCTCTAGGACTAGTACCTGATATTGAAATGTATCTCTATGTGACTTGTGTCTGTATATGTGATAATGTATCTCTATTTACTTTTTTTCTGTATAGTGATAATGTATCTCTAATGACTTTGTGTCTGATATTGATAATGTATCCTATTGGCCAATTTCTGATTGTGAAAATGTATCCAAGTGGCTATAATCGTATATGTGAAATAATCTCTATTGACTATGTAGTATAGTTCATGATCTCTTGTACATGTATCTGTATAGTATAATAAAACTCTAATTACTATTATCGTAATGTGATCAAGTATCCTATTTTACTATGATCTTATATGTGATAATTAAAACCATGTGACATGTATCTGTAATTGAACTTACCTATGTGACTATGTATCGTAAAATTTTGAAAAATTATCTCTATTGACATGTATCTTATTTGATAATGTACTCTAGGGACTTTTTAAACTGTTATGTTTTTAAAATTTTCTCTATGTGACTAGTACGTATAGATAATGTATCCTAATACTTTGTATCTTTTATTGATAAGTACTCTATGGACTAGAAAAATGTATATGTATCATGTATCTCTATGTGACTTGAATCTGAAATTGACATTTTTTCTCAAGTACTTTGACTGTATATGTGATCATGTATCTCTATGTGACTTTGTATCTGTATATGTGATCATGTACCTAAGTGACCTTATCTGTATAGTGATCATGATCCTAGTGACCATTTTTCGTTAAATTACAGAACTCAAGTGACTATTATCTGTATATTGATAATGTACTCTATATACTATTACCTTATATGTATAATTCTCTATTTATTTGTGTCTGTATATGTGATAATGTATCTCTATATGACTTTGTATCTGTATATGTGATAATGTTCTCATAGACTTTTTATCTTTTTTTTGTATCATTATCTCTATGGGACCATGATCGTATATGGGAACCCTGTACTCAGTGACTAATACTGTATATGTGATAATGTATCTCTATGTGACTATGTATCTGTATATGTGATAATGTATCTCTATGTGACTATGTATCTGTATATGTGATAATGTATCTCTATGTGACTATGTATCTGTATATGTGATAATGTATCTCATTGAATATATCGTATATGGATAATGTTCTCTTAAAACTTTTTATTTTATATGTATAATGTATCTCTAAACTTTGACTGATATGTATCATTACTCTAGTGACCATGTAATGTATATGGATCATTTTTCTCAGTACTAATTTTCGTAATTATAATGTACTCTTGTACATGTACGTATATTATCAAGTATCCATTACTTTTTTTCATGTATTTGTCACACACATGAGATCGACTGATTCATTTGTTGTTTTTGCAGACAATATGTGGAACCAACTACCCCCTGAGTATTATGTTCATTATCGTGAACGAATTCTGCGAACGCTTCTCCTATTATGGCATGAAAGGTGAGTGTCGCCCCCAGCAGTAGGTGACCCCTCATTACCACACCCAGGTGCTGCTATTACTTATCCACGATGGGACCGGGCAGATGCTTCTATGGAGTCTAAAGTCCCATAAACCGTCTGATGTTATCAGCATCAACCCTCAGTCTTGACCTTGGATTTTTATCTTTTATTGGGTTTTTATTGGCTATAAAAAATCAATGACGCTGATGTTAGAAAAGTCTAGATAAACAGCGTTGCCCTGGAAATCTATTGGGTGCAGGAGGGCAATGCTGACCACGTACCCACAGCAGATCCTCCATCATCACATTACCACTGGTGGGACTGGATGCTGGGAACAGGGACCAATGGGTATTCATGTGACTTAGGGGCCCCTCCTGAGCTAGGGCCACTCTCCCATCATTACAGGACAACTGTGAAAACTGATCCCAAAGTGAGGTTAAAAGCATATGGTGAAATGTTTCCCCTCTCCCCATTGGCCCTGGGTTGCCCCTTCCTATGTACATGATGTTCCCTCAAACTCCGGGCTCTGGGCTGAGTGTTAGCATTGGCAGCATCACTTGTGTCGCCGTCCTCGCTGTCTGTCAATGAGCTCAGAGCCACGGCTGCCAAATCCTATATCTCATCTGCATTACGCCTGCAGCATCTGCAACAGCAACGGGGGAAGGGCCGCGATCTTTTTGGTATGTAGGTTAATAATAACTGTGCTGCATTTGTCACACAGAGCGCCCATTGTGGGAAGACGTGATTCATCCTACTATGAAAAGTTTTGCAACTTTCTAATAATAGAAAACTTTACTTCCACCCCATTTCCAAGGTTTAGCAGCTTCCTGTCAGTGAATGGAAACCTTCAATATTTACATTCAGCGGCTCGAACCCGCTCCTGACACAAAAACTCACAGCCGATAATTTGTTACACTGAACCCAGTTTACACTGAAGCACAACAGCCCGGACACCAGACATAAATTTACCTGCACCGATACATTGCAACAAAACTGCTGTAACAGGAGCTTCTGCTGTATTTCACATGTACCCTGTAGGGTATTTT
>JAODAL010036831.1:0-41165 GCA_025379985.1 Phyllomedusa bahiana
TGACCAAGAAAAAATCAAAAAAGCATGTATTTAGAAAAAGTTTCATTACCCCCCCTAATGTTAAAATTTAATCATTGTAAGGAGAAAACCCCTTTAATATAAGTACTAGATTACAAGTTTTTGAAGCAATCTCTACTGAATGTTAAGTATCACAACTAAAGATAATCTCAACATTATTTTTGTAATATAATGGATTTCCAGTATTTTGAACCCATTCATTTGTTGCCAAATTGTTTTTGCAGTAGTGAAATATACAAAAAAGGAATGTGTCATCAGAAAATGGTTTAAAGTTTAACACATGTTTTTATTTGACACTTTTTTTAGGAATTTTTGGTTGTGTTTTTTATCTTTTTATTTTCCATTTCACTTTCGATAGTTTTTAAAAAATCCTAAAAAAACCCAGCAGATTTCACTTTGGCCACTGGACTTAATTAGGGATGAGCGATTATAATCGACAAAGTTGAAATCGGCACGGTTTTTAGGTTGATCGGAAATTTCTGAGAATCTGCGCATAATCTATTACTATCGCACCATTTTCGGCGCTTCCTGTCATTTCTCTTTATGTCAGTTCTCTTTATTCATACAGACAACTATGCTTTTAGATGTGAACATTAAAACATGGGTAGATTAGAGAATGTCAGTTCTTAGTTAGACAGAGACTTTTTAAAGAAGCATCTAGCGCTGTACAGCTGCAGGGGAATGGGGGTGGGGGAGGGGGTGCGGGTGAACACAGACAGACAGGCAGGCTTTTGAAAGGAGAGTGTATATTGTGCAGCCCAGACTCTGCTTTGAACCTGCATTGAAATGGCTTTTTTTTTTACCAGTTTTTGGCCAGCACATCTTGCAACTGAGGTGAAATAGTACCTTTTATTTTGTGCAGCCCAGTTTTGTTCAAAGACCCACCTTGTACTTATATTAGGATACAGAAATTTTCTAGTAACTGCTGTTGTATTTCATAGGTGCAAAACCCACCTTTTATTATCCGTATACATTTTAATTATGTGTTTTTCACTTTAGCGCAGCCCATTTTTGTTCAAAGACCCATCTTGTACTTATATTAGGATACAGAAATTTTCTAGTAACTGCAAGTGTATTTCATAGGTGCAAAACCCACCTTTTATTATCCGTATACATTTTAATTAGGTGTTTTTCACTTTGGCGCAGCCCAGTTTTGTTCAAAGACCCATCTTGTACTTATATTACGATACAGAAATTTGCTAGTAATTGCAGGTGTATTTCATAGGTGCAAAACCCACCTTTTATTATCCGTACACAATTTAACTAGGTGTTTTTCACTTTGGCGCAGCCCAGTTTTGTTCAAAGACCCATCTTGTACTTATATTACAATACAGAAATTTGCTAGTAATTGCAGGTGTATTTCATAGGTGCAAAACCCACCTTTTATTATCCGTATAACATTTAAATAGCTGTATTTCACTTTGGTTCGCCCCATTTTTTTTCAAATAGCCACCTTGTACTTAAATTTGGATACAGAAATTTTGTAATTACTGTTGGTGTATTTCATTGGTGCAAAAACAACCGTATGTTAGCAGTATAACTTTTAAATAGCTGTATTGCACGTGGTGCGGCCCCAGTTTTTTTCCAATAGCCACGTTGTATGACAATTGTTATAGAAAAATTTTCTAGCAACTGTTCTCATTTGTCATTGCTGCAAAAAACGCAATTTCTCATCCGTGTAACTTTTGAATAGTTTTATTGCGCTCGGTGAATCTCAGTTTGGCGCAGATAGCGCACTTGTATGATAGTTTGTTGAAAACTATCAATTCCTAGTCCTACTGGGCAGTTGTAAATCCCAGGGACTGAAGGAAAAACACTGTTGATATTGTCTAACGGTACTTCCACCAGACCGCATTTCACAGATATTCGCTAGAAACATTTCAGTTTCTAATCCTAGTTGGCTGTAGGAAAATAGAGGGATTTGAGAATAGCTGTGATTTGCCGTCTTTCAATGAGAGACTGTCAAAAACTCTTCCATACCTTCTTAAATTTTTATCTTTCTGAACATGGAGCGAAATGCAGGTGGTAAGCGAGCAAAGGGGGGTGTAGGACATGGAGGTAGAGGTACGAGAGAAGGTGCTCCTTCCAGTGCTGGCGACAACACGCAAGTCAGCGGATCGTCGGTTGCAGGACCGTCAGGCCTGTCATCGCTGGGTCAGGGGTCTGTAAATCTCAGTAACGAACAGCATCGCCAATCTGTTCTTCAGTGGTTAATGCAACCTGCATCCAGCAGTCTTACCTCCTCGTCCTCCAAGTCCAGACTCCTTTTTCCGGCACTTTTTAAATCTGGGGGTCATGCAGGTTTGGGGCTCATGCTGTGGCCAGGACAGGTATAGTCAATGTCCGGTTGAACTAAAATGGTGGTTGAAAGACTCCTTTTTCCGGCACTTTTTAATCTGTGGGTCAGACAGGTTTAAGGGTCATGCTGCGTTCCAGGACAGGGATAGTCAATGTCCAGTTCAAGTAAAATGATGGTTCAAATAATACTGCCTTCTGGCACTTTTTAATATGGGTGTTATGCAGGTTTAAGGGTCAGGCTGTGGTACAAGACAGGGATAGTGAGTGGTCTGTGACTTTTTTTCTGTGACTTTTATAACCTAATTGTGTTGTGCCTAAGATGTAGCACGTATCCACTTTACTGTTGTGGATGTTAATTCCAGCTTTTCCAGCCCTGTTTGGGTGTAAGAATGAAGGTGTTGTTCCTCTCCCATAGACTTTAATGGTCATCAGCGGTAATCTATTATCGACTATCGTATATCGGCATGATAATTGACGATATCGACTATCGATCCGATGACGATAGTTGACGCAATCGCTCATCACTAGACTTAATAATAGTAGGCACTTCCAGATCTGTAGAGAAAACTTCTCAGCGGTCTCATTATCAGTACGGGCAGGATTACACTGGTGCCAGTTTATAGATAACACAGGATCCACCATTCATAATAAGAGATAGTCACAAGTCCCCCTCTCCCCTCCCTGCAAACTGACCTCTTCCCAGGTCACAGAGTAGGCCTAGAAAACGCTCCTATAGAAGTCAATGGGACTGAGGCTGGAATATAGACACCGTTTTGTGCTGTTCTTCCAATTTTGGGACTGAGTAAGTCTTAAAGGGGTTTTGCCACAATCTCATTTCATACCTCCTGTATCCAGTTCTTCAGCTCTGTGTGCTCAGAAGGGGACGTGTGGGATTTGTTTGAATTGCAGATCATATGACCCAGTAGGATGACATCACCAGGCCTTTCCTTTCTCTAGTCAAATAAAGGTCTGTTTATGTAAAGCATTGTGAGTAGCTGAGAGGTAAAGCTTTTGCCTCACAGCACAAGGGTCCTAGGTTCAAATCCCTGCAGGAACCAAACCTGTGGTTTTTTTTTTCTCTTTATCATAACTCATTGAGGTTTCTTTTTTATTTATTTGCACTGTTTGACTAATTACTAAAGAGTACCGATGACGGGAGTAGAGTGACAGCACCTGGGGTTTGAACACTCAGTAGCTGCCTGAGAGGAGAAGTGATGTCTGAGCATGTCTGACCAGGACTGAGGGGCTCTCAGCCATGGTCGTATCCCCTGGAGACGAGCTGTAAACAATGTATCACTAAAGGAGCAGCTAAAACAAAAATGGTGAAGAATTTTTAATAATAATGAATAGTGAAAATGTTTGTTATTTCATTTGTAAGCTTCCCACGTCAATTTTACTTCAAGTCAAAACCCCTTTAAGGCTTCTATGTGCATGAAGCTGCTGTAAAGTATCTCTAGAAATGCTGTTAAGAGACGCTCTGGAGTAAAGGCTGCCCCCTTGTCATATGCACACTTAAAAACTCTACAATCAGAAAATAAAAACAGCTAAAAAGAAAAGAATAAGTATCAGTATCGTGTTTAAATTAGTAAAAAAAAAAAGTGGCTATAGATTTCCTATAATTATTAGTGTGCTTCTATGCCTTAGCATAACTTAGCTATGAACACCTCCACCCCACAGAGTTAACGTCTGATTGATAATAAACAGAAAGCAATTAACTAAGTGTTGAGAGGTCTTATTGTATAAATAGCTATCCTATAACATGCAATCGCCCTCCCACATAATATAAGAAAATATTAGTGTAATGGGGATAAAGAGGACATTAGAACATTGTTAAGAATTATGATTTACCTAAAAACGAGAGTTCATGCTCATATCTAGTTTACAGAAGTGTGACTAATTCATTGAGAGAGTAATGGATTAATGGTGTACACCTCCAACGTAGAAGTAAAAAAATTGATGAAGCTGTCCAAGTTCACTCCTTAAGGACCACTGAGAGACCAGATGTTCAGGACACATCATACTTAACCTACTAGTCTAATGGCAAATACATATGAGTCTAGGTCATAGTTGCCAACTTTTGAAAATGAAAAAGCAGGAGATCTCAGTGGGCGGCGCGCGTAGCGCGCCGCGGCAAAAATTTGCATGGACACGCCCATCTTGTCGGTATGCCACGCCCCTTCAAATAAAAGCCACACCCACTCCACCTAACTGCATAACGGCTTTGGAAGAAAGCCAGGTAGATGCCCTTATAGCCAGGTAGTAGCCCCCCATAACCAGGTAGTGCCCCTTACAGGCCGGTAGATGCCCCCTTGTAGCCAAGTAGATGCCCCCTCTGTAGCCAGGTAGAGCCAAATTTGTAGCCAGGTAGATGCCCCCCTTTGTTAGCCAGGTAGGTGCCCCCATTGTTAGCCAGGTAGGTGCCCCCATTGTTAGCCAGGTAGTGCCCCCATTGTTGCCAGGTAGTGCCCCCATTGGTTGCCAGGTAGTGCCCCCATCTGTTTGCCAGGTAGATGTCCCCTCTGTTGCCAGGTAGTGCCCCCTCTGTTTGCCAGGTAGTGCCCCATCTGTTAGCCAAGGAGTGCCCCCATCTGTTAGCCAGGTAGTGCCCCCATCTGGTAGCCAGGTAGTGCCCCATCTGTTAGCCTGGTAGTGCCCCCTTTGTTGCCAGGTAGTGCCCCCTCTGTTGCCAGGTAGTGCCCCCTCTGTTGCCAGGTAGTGCCCCCATTGTTGCCAGGTGATGCCCCCAGTGTTGCCCGGTAGTTGCCCTCGCTGTTGCCAGGTAGTGCCCCATTGTTGCCAGGTGATGCCCCCCATTGTTGCCAGCTGAAGCCCCCATAGTGCCCCATCTGTTGCCAGGTAGTGCCCCCATTGTTGCCAGGTGATGCCCCCTCTGTTGCCAGGTCGTGCCCCCAGAGTTGCCAGGTGATGCCCCCATTGTTGCCAGGTAGTTGCCCTCTCTGTTGCCAGGTAGTGCCCCCATTGTTGCCAGGTGATGCCCCCATTGTTGCCAGCTGAAGCCCCCATTGTTGCCAGGTAGTGCCCCCTCTGTTGCCAGGTAGTGCCCCCATTGTTGCCAGGTGATGCCCCCTCTGTTGCCAGGTAGTGCCCCCATTGTTGCTAGGTGATGCCCCCATTGTTGCCAGGTAGTTGCCCTCTCTGTTGCCAGGTAGTGCCCCCCTTTGTTGCCAGGTAGAGCCCCCTAAAGCTAATAAAAATAAAATAATAAAATCCACTTACCTTACCAGGCTCCTGCAGCGCGGCCAGCTCCTGTCCGATCTCTTCAGCGGCGCAGGGGGAAGTGAGAGCAGCCGCGCGTCACTCCCCTGCAGCCTCGCGTCACTTCCCCCTGCGCCTCTGACATGTATGTGCGGCCACACACCGGCGCCGTACATACAGGGGAGAGGAGGGGAGGAGGGAGCGATCCCTCCTGCCTCCTCCCCGCACAGTGAGACCGCGGGCGTAGCGTGAGCGCCACTGCGGCCAGCTTCAGCCGCCTGTAGGAGCGGGTTCCCGCGGCGCAAGGGTAGCGCAACCAGCGCTACTCTTGCGCCGCGGTAATTTAAAGGACCCCCGCCGCCTGATAGGCGGGCGGGAGGAATGCCAACTCCCCCGGGAGGGCGGGAGGGGACCCCAAATAGCGGGACCCCCCCGCCAAAAACGGGAGAGTTGGCATGTATGGTCTAGGTTCATTGCATGTTACAAAATAACACAATTATTAAAGAACTGTAAGTAGAAGACAGGGAGTTGTTAGACTTATGCAGATCTGTCTCCTGTAATATTCTTTAAAATGATCTAAAATATTGGGATTTGATATAAAGTCTCATGCAAAAGTCAGAGCTGTGTGCTCAGAGCATTTAAAAGGGGTTTTCTCATTACATTAATTGGTCTTCAGAATAAGGTGACAGTGAAAACAAGCAACTTTGCAATTGGATGTAATTATCTTCATTTTCTGTAAACACTGTTCTCCGGTGCCGGTCGGATTCCACCTCCTTTCATTTCATTGGCGGATGGCTCTACTACATTCTTTCTGGCCCCCGGTCGTATTCACGGGAGAGCACATTCCTGCCTCTCTCACTCAGAATAAGGGGCCGGCAACATTTCACTCTGCGCAGTCAGCAGCTGCACAGTAACCCTGCAGCTACTTCTACAATCAGAAAACAGCAGAATTGTGCTCGGTGCCTAATGCTGCTGAGTGTAAACATAGAAAGAAGACATAACTCTGCTGCTCTGCATTATTTCATAGAAGACAGGATTCAACTTTAAAAAACCACAAGATGTGAGACGAGAAGAGATCAGTGCTCTGATTTCATAGAAGACAATCTAGACTGAATGCAGGGCTTTGGTATGTAAACAAACCGCTCTTATAAAATCAGACTACATAGGGAGAGGAACGACACAGTGACATGTGGACTCAGACAGAGGTGGGGGGAAGAGCAGTGATGTGCTATCCCCTCCCACTGATCTCAAACAAACACACTGACTTGGGAGCGAGCATGAACAGTGAAGGGGGGAAGATGTCATGCCCCTTCAGTTAAGAAACACCCAGCTGGAAGGGGAAGAAACGCCCCTGGAGGTGAGGAGCTGAGAAACTGAAAGTACAATGAAACAGACGAACTGATGAAGCGATAAATCCCCTTTAAGGCAGTGCAGTCTACCAAGTATAGTACATTTGTGTGATGCATTTAGGAAAATCACAGTTCTAAAATAATGTTTCAATTTCAACATCCATATTTTAAGCAAATAGTCACAGCAATAGAATTAACATGTGGTTAAAATGTAACTTTAATTAATAATCTAAGAAATGTATATACTCAATTACTATTCGGGAGGGGAAGTTTTTGTATATAATACTTACATCATGTTTATTAGCAGAGATCCACATATAGGGGTGATGAAGTACCTATTTAGATGTCGGAACCAGGGGTTGACGGGGAAAAGATTGTACTCGGTGTCACTGAATAGTAATTAGTATATATATTTCTTAGATTAGTAATAAATGTTACATTTTAACCAGATGTTGATACTATTGCTGTGACTATATGCCATATAGGTACCATCAAATATTGTTTACAGGACTGCAATCCCCAAGAAGCAATGCTCTATGTTATAGATTATATCTATTGTGTGTACATATATATATCTACATTTAAAGGGGTTGTCTCACTACATTGATTCATCTTACCTCAGTCCTGTTTTCTTGGTTTCATTTTGAATTCAGGTGCCGTGTTTACTGGCTTCCACTAGGCTGCAGTAGAAGCCAGGTCTGTAGCTATAGCAACCAGTGCTGGCAGCCTATCAGGAGAGATCAAACAAGTCTGCAGCTATAGCAACCTGATGAGCTGATGCATCCCATACAAGAGGGGATATCTAGAAATAGGTAGGACACTGGTAATGGACATATATTGCAAGATCTATATGGAGCTGGAGTCATTATGAAATGGATCAACTCCAAAAAATATATTATAAATTGGTACAGTTAGTTCAATGAAGTGCCAAGAGCAAGAGGAATTGGGTCTTGCCAGTGCTACTGCTCCCATATCTCCAGCCTCATCAGATGAGGAATTTTATAAAAGTATTTGGATGACATGGAGCAGGCAAAATGCTGCCATAGGGGAAAAGGTTCTGCTCCCATGAGAGCAAATTTTTCACTTGCTTTCAAAGAAGTAGAAAATTTCAACCGTTCATCAGAACTGACTGTGCCTGAGGCAATTCCTTTATACCCTGACATTGCTAGAAATGTTGCCACCAACCTAAGTTAGTGTAGAGAGGCCATTCTCTAGCCTGGAAATAATGAGATTAGATTTGAGGTTGTTTATGAAGCAGGATCTGATGGAGGCGATATTATTTCTCAGAATAAATGTTATTCAGGACGTTTTTTTTTAAAAACGGTTTTTCCCACTTACTACAGCGCTTTGCATATTTACAACTTATTAAAGTTTTTCATGTTCTAAAGTTGCAACAAATATATTTTATGTTCTACCTAAATAGCTTGATTATTGTATCATAAGGTGAGAAAAAGCCTGATGTTAACATTTTACTGCACTTAAACATGCGCCATGTATGAGGGAGTGGGAGTTGGTGTTAGGGAAATTGAGGAGTCAGTTTTAGCTTACTGACTTTACAGCCCTGCTGTGAAACAAGAGTGTTCAATGTTGTGCTAGGCTAAGGGACCTGAGACTAAAAGCGACATGTCCCAATACGCAAACGCCATTTTTTTGGTCTATTTTGCGGCAAAAACACTTTTGACTCCATATTCTTGATGTAAATGAAATGTCGTACACCAAAACTAGGCGCATTATACTCCGGGCACGACACATGTTAATGCGCCTAAAAAGGTACATTACATGTATAAACAATGATACGTTGATACGTTATGTGTCTCCATAACGCAATGCACATTTTAATGCCGCAATTAAGTTTTACTGATGTATAGAGCAGGCATCTCGTCAAACTTGTGGCCCTCCCACTTAGTTGGGAAAACTACATCTCCATAAAGCTCATTTATATATCTATAACAGGGAATGTATGAGTTGTATTTTTCGCAACAGCTGGAGTGGGCCGTCAATTTGAGAGAATGCCTATTGTAAGGTATACCCTGACACCAGGAATTTCTTGAACAAGGCGTGCCATCACTTTTCTCGTGCACACTATATACACTGACTCACATAATGTGTCTAAATACCTGCCGAGTGGCACCTCCTAATTCTTCGAGTGACATTTCACCTTAAGGTGTATCTCAATGAGCACTACTGTACAATATTGGTTTGCGGAAGAGAAGTCTCGCCACGAGGTAAATAGTGTCCCGAGCGACGTCCACTACTGGCGCAGCCGCCGTCAATGAATTATTGATCCGACGCTCTCCATTTGTATTGATTACTCCTGACATGCGGCATTAACTACTCCCACACGGCAGGCGTCGCAGGCGCCTGTTCTTGTTACTGAAGCGGCGCCGACTGTGCTGTTGCATATCTCCTGACATGCTCACGCATAGTATTACTATTAGGACCGCCCGGTTGGAGCGTCACATGAGCATTATCTAGTATTGACGTTAACATTCCCATTGATATTTAGAAACTGCGGGGGGCGTTCTCTCCCATAGTTTATGCGGCACAGGTGTCTACACTTGGGGATTACTTCTGCTATTTAGTACCACTATGTGTAGAACGGTTGTGAGTGGGACATTATACACCTACATTTGAGGTATCAGCTTCGCCGACCATTGGGAGTTACACCAACTTCCTAAACTTAGGATATCATCCACTAGGAAGCCCATTGTATATACGTATTGGAGATCAGGTTACCTCTGATATATTCTGACGTTAGAAGAATCAGAACATATTATTCTAATGTTGATTTAATTCTGTTTCTTCTCTTAATTCTCTTTCTTTTGTCATATTATTATTGAACTTGAGTGAGTTAAGTGCTCTCTCTGTGATATGTTCTATATTTAGCGATATTCTATCTCTATTATTTTTATTGTAATGCTGGATATTAAAGGTTTTACCTACTAGACAGGAGTCCCTTTGAATGGGGACGAAAACGCTTTTGGGTTGTCTCCTTGCGGCGCTACAACCTTGGCCTGCAGATAAAGTATTAGAACAGCTGATTATACGCCTTACTTTTGTGATCATCGCTTCTTATTGCATGTATCTAGTGAGGGGTGTTTTTGACCGCTTTATAACCTCAGCATTCGAAAGAGCATTTGGCTTCTGATATTACCCCTACTCTTATGCCATCGGTCTTCACATGACCTTATAGGGTTTTTTTTCGGTTAACCTAGTGCCTAACAAGAAGATTTTTATACCTTCATCTTGGCTGCACCTCAGAATACCATTAAGTGGCCCTCTTCAACATATACCATTTTTTGTGTACCTGCACAGTATGATATACAAGCTTCTGTCTGTTCCCTCTTTTCTCCCCAGCCACCTGTGGGGTTTCTGTCCGACTGATTGAGAATATTCAAGGGCGATATTGTGTATAGGGGACAGTCACTCTAGGAGTTAGACTTAGGGGTCGACCCTATCGGGCGGTTTTCTCCCCTTCTTTCTCTGATGAGGTACATGAGAGGTTTACAGTATAGGGACAGGAGAGGTTGTTTATTGTCCCTTCCTCTTTCAGGTGGGTCTCTTTTTCAATTGTGTTTTTCTATACACTATTATTAGTAAAAGGTATGTTTTCTTAAAGAATAGATTCTTGTTTGGTAAATTGTGAATACTTCTATTCTGACTATTTTATAGTTATGGGAATTATTCTGTGATATTATTTCAATCTACTATCTGTTGTAAATGGCAGGGTTTGTATCTACTAACATAAGATCTCCAGCAGTATTTGGTTGCGTGAGAGCACATGACTAACATATTTTTCTCTGACAAAGCATTAGCACGCCCCGCTAATTCTCCCACTATTAACTAGCCATTTAGGAGTCTCACACGGTTACAATAAAGAATACCACCACATCTCTTGGTGCGGAAGTACAGTCACTTATGACATTACATTCACAGAAAAATGACCAGGAGGGCTTCACGATTTACCCTCTGCACCAGCCAGAGACAAGGTTAATCGACTTCGTGACAGCAATGAGCGTATTGGCAAGTTGGGGAAAAAGAAGCACCTGAGTCTTCTTACGCTTTATGCTAATACTACTAACAAGAGGATAGAAAAGAGAGGTTTGAGACAACCTCAAGGAGAGTTTAAAACAAACCCAGTCTGACTACCTTAATTTAGTCTGAGAATCTAAGATTTTTGCGAAACTAGAAGAGGTGGGAATTGCGTCTGTAATATAAAGAAACAGAGACATCACAAATAACAATCAAGGTGAACGTAAACAACAATTTTATTACTGCGAGATTTGCAGATTTTCAAGGAATAGGAGAGCGGCATATTCCCTTTTCTTTCTAGAAACATCAGGGGGGTAGAATCAGATACCGCATCGTCATCAGAGGCGGAATTTTTCGGATCCGAAAAAGAGATACTCGTATTCACAGACAAAGAGATAGAGGATTAGAGGTGCCAGTAAGGAAACAGGTAATGGGGTTAACCTGTAACAATCTACCCGAACAAATCAACTGCGGAGAACACTACCTCTGGGCCTACCTCCTCCTCACATCGGCTGCGGGGGGACATTTTTTAGACATACAGCCCCACAGTAACCTGTTTGAAAAACATTCGAAGAGCACCCCAAGGTAAATCTTATGGTGGACGATTGCAGGATCATCAATGTTTTACCAACGCCAAATTTCTGACTGTGAGAGACAAGTGTTTTAAGTAGAGGCCTCCACTTTGTTCCCACAATAGCATTCAGAGAGTTTGAGGTGTGTAAAAGACCTTCACCTCTTTTATCCTAAAGTGAAGTGGGCTAGATTTCTTTACACAAAAATGGAATATGAAGGAAGTGACGATACTTGGTATTGACGTGATTGATCTACTGGTGTGGAAAACCTTGGTTGATCTGATGCGTCGGAGGAAGATCAGACACCTCTTGGGTGAGAAGGGACCCTTCACCACTCTAATCTAATAAAGATTAATAAAATTACCACCTCTCACAACCATTACTCCTTGCATCGACACATTTCTTGAACTCTGTCACCCTGACATTGCGAGAGAGATCTCACTGGTATCTAGGAATAACCAGAGAATCACTTATTCTAGACTTAGAGACAGACCCTCACCGAGTAGAAAAAGGTACCACCTCGGGTGATGCATAAACCAGCATGATAAGGGGGTGAATGCTAGTGTTGATAGGATAGTACTACAATAACATAGAATGTGTCTGGACCTTCTCCAAGATAAATAAATAAGAGCTGGTTATGAAGTACTAAGTGAAGGAACCACTCAATGACCCTTTTCTGTAACAACTAGTGTGGGCTCTTAGATGATGCGTTGTGTAACCGTTTAATAACAAACAGAACGATACTTTTCTCCTCCCAGATTTTCCAGGATGGCTACGTTTTTATGGGCTACCCAAAGTCCACACAAAGGACTTAAATCCTCTTTAAGGCAGCCCCATAGTGTCGGTGATAGGGAGTTTGACCCAAAGTATAGGAGTGTCTATATTGAATCTCAATTGAGAGACTACGTTACCTCTCTACCCTCCTACATAATAGATAGCATCTGAAGCTGCTTCTAAATTTGAGAGGGCATAACGGCTTGATGCGAGATAACCATACTATCGGCATTGACGTTTGAAGCTCTATATTCAACAATCCACCAAGATCAGGGGCGATTGAAAGCAGTCTCTCTTAAATATTTATTTGGACACCCGCTGGGACAAACAATTTGCGGTAAGCATAATGATGTTCTATCCCTTTCCTCCTTAGGTTTACACTGGAGAATAACGTTATTTGTTATTTGACCGAAAGGTCCTACCGCCAGCTCAGGGCACAACTGCGATGGGAAGACCCCTATGGCTCCCACGTAAACAAAATTTGCTTCCTGGCTGGTGGGAGAACACCTTAGTTTTCAGGTGATGAAGAAGAGGGATACATTGTATGCGGGGATCGCGTCATACTATGGGCCGCACGCTACCAACTGATGACATTGTTGTACTCTGGAGGGGAGAACTTCTCTTGACCAGTCTTTGTCTGGTATTGACAAAGTTGAATCTCATACCAACAACCAAATAGGTTTTGTGAGATTTACATTTTCTGCTAACGAGTTCAAACCTTACCTTTCTTAGACCTTACATCTCAAAAAATGCAGATTACACACTTAGCTACAAAGTCTTTAGATAGAGGACACTGCCACCAATACGCCGATCTTAGTGGTGATTAGCGCCTCTACATCCGGAGATCTCTCGTTAAAGGTATCCCACGAGAGGGCAGAGTTATATCTTCGCCTTAGGAGAAACTGCGCTCTCTTGACATTCAAACAATCTTTAGTCAAGCTAAGCACATCTGAGAGAAGGTTCTCCAAAATAGAGGTTATCCCTCAGTCTTCTCTTAAAGAGGCGTATCACAAAGAATTACACAGGATCGCCACACTATGGCCTCCAGGTCCGCGAAGACCTATGCCGCAAGCACGGTAAGTGTCGTGAGGAATGACCCTTAGTGATTATTGGTAGAGTACAATCCACTATGCAGATAATATCTATGACAACATTAGAAATACTGGAGAATACTCCTGCAGGAACGATGTCCTCAAGGAGATATTACCCCCCATTCCATCCATCAAATTTTCTTACCGCGAGGCCTTTAGCTCCTTGAGAGATCGGCTAGGTAAAAAGCACTGATGTGAGCCCCCACAGCTATAGACCAATGGTAGGGTTAGACAACCGAATGGTTGCTTCTCAAGTGCGTGGTGGTGTAAATTTTGTCAATATGTCGAGTGATTTGCAACAAAACACTTATCGTCTGACACTGACCAGGCCTCCACGAACATACTACATCAACAGGGTTCTCTATCAACTGTAATTGTCTTTGGCAGTGGTTATATTATCTGGCCACTTTGCCCTTGCTGGCTTAGGTATGTTTGGTAAAACACGGAAGGAATTTAGGACGAAGAATATTGCGGTGAACAGCATACTGCGTGATATTAAGCAAAACAACATGATACACCCGATTGCCAACATATATGGTATAAGCACTGATTGGAGGCACAAACGCTATCAACATTATAGAGCACTCGATTTGGTGAAACCTCCTTGAGAGGAGGTGTAATTGGTGGATAAACTTATATTCTGCCACGCTGAAACACAAGTGAGGATTTACCACGCATTCTGATTGTGTTTTTTTCCAAAGGGTGCTGAAAGAGTCTCCTGTCCTTTGTGTGTTTTCTGATAACTCACCGGTCTGGACATCTCTTTTACTCCTTATATTCTTTACAAACCACAATAAGAGAAACACACAGAACTTATCACCATTTTTTTGCGTCTATATTTTTATGCCGAACTATCTTTGCGAGTTCTATAATATCCACATGTCATGGTTCTCAGTATTATACCTCCATGCTTATTTACTCCTTCTTTGGAACTTTTACTAGACCTAGCCTTTATCTGCTTATAGGCTTCAGCCTATGCTAGTTCTAAGCCAGGCGGTACATTACATTAGTCTTCTCACTTTGTGGTGCCATAATTGGTATGTTAATCCCAATCTGGTGACTAATAGTGGTACCCCGCATATATACTCGTGCGGTTATATTGGTCTAGGACCAGAGTATTGTGCGCCCATACGCGTTACATCAAGGCGTGATGTGAGGTTTTTAACTCCTCTCCCTGGGCGGCGAGTTCGTCGACGCCCGATTGTTGTCCCACCTCGAGCGCACGTGTAAATAATGTCACACGAGCCGAACGTCTCTAACACTGCGCAGCCGCCGTCAATAGATTTCTGAAGCCGATCGCACTAGCCACATAGACACATATGAAAACCTCACGCTCAAGTGCGCGATGTAAGCTAGCTCCCCCTATACAGGCCAGGGTGCTGGGAGGCGGTGTCGAGGGGGGGCCCGTGGTAGGCAGGGAGTGAGGAATCGCGGGAGGTAGGGCCAATATTCATCCATCTCTATCTAATATCATCTATATCATGCCTCAACATGCGCAGTAAGAATAGTATTCACTTGAGAAGACGCCGTTGGCGTCACGTAGTGTGGACGAGAGCATAAACTCGTCTGATAACATTCCCTTTTGCGATATGTGAAAAAATGAATGGAGGGCGTTTCTCTAACCCGACATGAGTTATTGTGGCGCAATGACAGTCTACCACGTGGACACATCTCAGTTTATCTCTCCACTAATGTCTATAGCAGACGTTTTTTTGTTGGACATTAGACACCCCACATATGTCTGTTCAGGGTACAACACTGACAATAATTAAATTGAGACGAATATTGGCTAGATGACGATGCGCATACAAGCACACACACATACATGGCGTGGAACGACACATCTCAAATGATCACATCGGGTATTATATCCACTTCGGAAGACAATTGTCTTAGATATCATAGTATTGCGTGAGACATGCAGGTACCTATGATTATTCGTGAACGAATCAGAAATATATTTCTTTGGAGTTTTCTTCGTTTTACTTCTTTTCTTTTCTCTTCGTATTTTGATGTCGTGTGAGTCTAGTGCTCTGAATTATAGTGCTATTTTTTAGTTATTCTAATCTCGCTTAGTAGCGACACACACACACCACTAACAGGATGTAGTAGTGGGTGAGAGCAATGGGTGTTGGGTGGGGTTTAATACAATTCTGTGGTGGATAACCGAGGGGAGGTTGGGGTAGTAGTCGAGGTTGTGGGGGTTGGTGTGAGGTGCGGGAGGTGTTGGAGGCGTGCGGTAAAGCACCACTGGACGGGATGGTTTTTTGATTGGGTGAGGTGATGTAAAGAATGTGGGGCGATAGGTTTTTGATTGTTTTCTAGGGGGGGGTGGTGAAATTTAAGATGATTTGGTTTGGATGGGATGGAGTTGTTAAAGTAAGGGTGAAATTAGGAGGATAATAGTAAGGTGGGGGGGGGGTTTGGGGGTAAGTGTAATGATGTTTGTTTTTTAAGGTGATTGGGATAAGTTGTTAATGTGTGGAGAAGAAGGATATGTGAATGGTTGGTGGGTATGATATTGGGGGTGATTAAGGGAGGAAAAGATGGTAAATGATTTAGATGGTGATTAGAGATGTGTTGTTAGGACGATTTTTGTGGTGAGGTATGTAGTGGTGTAGATTAGGGTAAAATTTTAGGATGTAGAATTTTTGTGAGAACTTGAGTGTAATGTTTAGGGACAGCTGTAGGTGTTTATTGTCCCTTCTATTTCAGGTGGTCTTTTTCATTGTTGTTTTCTTAATTATTAATTATTAAAAGTATGTTTTTAAAGAATAGATTTCTTGATTTGGTAAATAAGAAGAGATGGCAAGAGCTGAAAAAGTCTGCGCTGCAACAAGAGCGCGCGCAGTTGTGGCTGCAAAGGAAGACCTAAGCCCATACTTGCCAACTTTTGAAACTGTCCTTTAGGGAGATTTTGCATAAACTGCATCCCTTTTTACATGTCACACCCCTTTTACACAAGCTACATCCCCTTTAAGCAACTGTGTAATGACTATGGAGGAAAGCTGAGTGGGGGACATGGCATCACACAGTTTAAAAGATTGGCTATTCAGAATCCTGGAAAGTTGGTTATTGCCACAGTTTCTTAGCCTATGGGGCAACTAGTTTATGCGATGGCGGCAGCACACACCCCTTAAAAACTCGAGAGCGACGCCAAAAAAGAACTGCACCCAGCTAAATAAGCTATGAAAACTAATTTACACTCTCGTAGCACACCCTTCAGCGCATCAAGTGATGTCAGGGCAGCATCTCATGATGCTTCAAGGGATTTTTTCACCACATTGATTAGCTTTTAACATATATCGGAAAATCAAATGCAAGACCATTACAATGTCAATTACATTCTTGAGATTTTGCTTTGGTTGCAGAGATAAAGAAGATTTTACCTATTCTACGAGTAGTACACCAGATTGCTGCTTAACCAACAGCATTTCTGCTCTTTCTCTTATCTAATTGCTCCAGTTGCCCCTTCAACCATGGTGAGTCACTCCCTGCTAAGACTAACCCGTAGTACAGGAGCTTGTTTATTTAAGTTCATGACAAGTTTTAACCCTTAGAGCTCTGTAGTTTTGTGTACTACAGATTATAAACCTCTTGCACTTATATTACTGTAACAGAAACAGCTAGGAATAGCAGAGTGATATGTCAATCAGTGCTTTTGAGCCTCCCACAGCCTAACCAGGAAGTGTGGGCTAAAGCTGGCTGTGAAACAGCATGGTGAGACAATCCCTTTAACTTTTAATTCATAGACCATTACATACAGTATATGACAAATCAGTCCAGGCTAATATGTGGATTAATGTTACCCCACTCTTTTCCTCTCTCTCAAACACAGAGAGATCTTGCTTAATACTATACTGAAAATGATTATTCTTTCTGCGCTGCCACCTAGAATTGCCGACCGAGTCAATATTCTAATAATAGTAAGTAATAATATAATTTCTTCACAGAAGAAATTGAAAGGCACACCTAAGATGTACAAGCCTGTTCGGGGCTTTTTGGTTCTCATCAGCACAGACCAAGAAATCTGATAAGCCGTAGAGCACTGCAGAGAGAATGTCCATTCTTCTGGAAGATTTCTGTTTGCATATTTGTACAAATTAATAATGAGTGTGCCTTTTATCTGGGATGGTCTCGTAAATCTGTCTCTGCAAGGATTTGACCCCACAGTCATATCTCCTCCAACGTATTTATCATTGCACCTTTATGTCAGGGTTCTTCTCTCTAGATCCTGTACATTTACAGCTAAGGAAGCAGCTGCACAACAGACACAGAATGGTTTGAGGGCTGCAAACATATAAAGGACATTTAATGGCCCTTCCTTGCTGCCTAGCCCAGCGCTGAGCATCCCATCATCCCTTCTGTTTAGCTGCCGGGACATAACATCTGGATTTCAAAGTTTGCAAATTAAGAAAAAAAAAAAACACATCCAAACACATAAATTACAGAGCATGTTAAACAAGAAAACTTGGCAAAGGCTGAGGTTTGCTCCACATTTCATAATCGGTGAAGATGATGTCTTTCTCTCACTTTCTCTTTCATCTCTCCAGTCCCACTCTTCTAGTGTCTCTACTTGTCATCCTCCTACTTTTCTTCCCCGTCACACCTCACCCCCATCCATCTCTTGTTTTCTAGTAGCCCTGTGAGCAATTTTGTTCAGCGAGATAAGATCTATCTCTTGGAGTATTTATGATCCCGCCTCAGAACTAGACAGATGATCCTGTCATGTTCTAGCTATGCACTTTTTTGGCAATGGGACAATTCCATCCAATACTTCTCAGAATCATTATTAGGACTTTTAACCAGTTTATGCCCAGGGTGAATTCAGCTCAGTGTCATTAGGTCATGCGATGATGGTTGAGTCATTTGGCATGAACTGCATGGGTTTGCTGTATAATTAATGTGGCTTTTTATGAACCCATTTCCCAGGTTTGCTGCTTGGCCCCTTTCATGGTTTATGGCAGTCTTATGAGTAGGGGGTTGGAGCAAAACTGCTTATGAAAAGAAAAGCAGTCACACAGAGGAATTTACAGATGAATACAATGACCACATTGTACAAAACGTTTTTGACAAATGATATATCATAGCTTGCTTGAAATGAATAGCATGATAACGGAGACAAAATTAAAAGGGGGACTCCTTATTTATGGAACTTAAGAAAACCCCAGTCTTGAAAGGGGTTGGGAAGTCCATGAAAAACCTTGCCAAAATGGCACGGCAGCTGTAATAGCCTCTATACCAGTTATTACAGGTTGCCACTATTTGAGAATACCTAATCATTATTAGAGCTAAACATCTCAAATAGCACTTTGTTGTAATGGCATTATCTAACCGGGAAATTTGGGTTTAGATTTTTATAATTATGTGTTTTAATTACTACCTAAGGGGGTCACCGAGGGGGACCAGGGTTTGAAGTCCCAATTTGGGGCAAGGGTTTATTACTAAAAAAAAAAAAAAGTTCGAGTTGGAGCTCCCCGTAACCCATGTGAAAAAAGGCGATACCTTTTAGGGGCAAAATTGAGTAAAAGGAGGTGATTTCGAGAGTACTCTCCCTTCTTCAGCAGATTTTAGGTAAAACATCATGTCTGAAGAAGGGAGCTGTACTCTCAAAGCCCCATCATAATACTAAGCAACCTCTAAATGTACGCCTGATTTTTTTTCTTTTATAAATTTCTAGGCTAAAATTTTTCATGTTTGACTTTTATTGAAAAGGTTACCACTTGACTTTTTTGGGGGGGTTTGTTCCCGGCTTGCCACCAGGCGGGAGCTTCTTTTTTTTCCCAATCCTATCAAGAAGAGCTTATTTTTTTCCAAACGCGCCTGAAAGCCATGGAATTTTTAATTTTAATGAAAGGAATGTTTTTAAATTATTTTTTCGTCCCCCCTAATAAAACTTTTTAAATTAAGGGAAAATTTTACAATGAACCCTTTATGGGGTTATGTGAAGTGAGTTCCTAACCAGGCAGAGTTGCCATTCATTTTGACGTAGTTTGAATATGGTTCATTGCTGGAGCAGGACAAGCGCTCTTGGTGCCCAAGGCAGGGGTTTAGCAATGTACCTTCGCCCCCACCTTCATTTCTGTGTTAGCTATGTGCCTCTATTGTTTGCTCTCTTTAACCGAACGTAAGCCTTCCTGGGGGCCTACTCCTCTGAAAAAGTTTTTTGTCAAATTAGGGGGCCACATGTATGAAAACTGTCTAAGTCTAAAACTCACTTTGTTGCCCATAGCAACCAGAGAGCCCCTTTAATTTTTCCAGAGCACTATATGAAATGAGAGGGGCACTCTGATTGGGTGCTATGGGAAACAAAGTGAGTTTTAGACCAAGATAGTTTTCATACATGTGGCCTTTAGTGTTGACATTGTACTTTGTTGGGACCTATGTTACTCTCAAATGTACAACACCCTGGAGCATTTTATAGTAAATAATAAAATTAAAAAAAATATATAACTAGATATTGACCCTCAATTACACCAGTCTAAGTTTCAATTTCCTCCTCCTCCACCTATAAATTGTCCAATCCTTGGTCCTTTGTTAAATTATACCATGACCTATAAATTAAGATCCTAATAGCCAACAATTGAAACCCCACAGCTGTAAACAAGGAACTTGTGGTTCCGAAACGCATCAGTGTCTATCATGCATTTACATTAACCTTGTACCTTTTTAAAGATCCACATGTATATTTTTAATGAATTGAAATAAAATATTTTTCTTTTACGTATGGGCTGGCGCTCACCTCAACCCTGACTTCGTTTGCAAGTAACTTCAGCTAGTAAAATACTTAGACCTAGTTCAACAAAACATCCCTTTCCCCCTTTATTTACCGTGACTTTTCCGTTTAGCCAAAGAAGTTTAACCAGAGCTTAACTATTTTTTCTGCCTTGTTACCGCACCAACCCATTAATGGATGCAGAAATGACCAAAGACCCTTTTAAGATCGACAAAATGGTACCATGATGTATGTCTAAAAGGTGTCAGTTTTGACGTCTTCATTTTAGAAGTTCTAAACAAATTTATTTTTTAGATTATTATTGTATTATGCTTGTATTATTGTGTCTATTCTCTCTTTTTCATAAATGTCCATATTTGCATTGTTAGAATTTCTTTTGTCTGTGATAAAGTGAGATGGGGCCATTCATTTAAAAAAAAAAATCATTGCTATATTACTACATACTTTCCTAAACTACCAAGAGCAACACGTTTTAATGGTAACATGACCTTCCATTAAGAACAAGCGACCATGCGTGACGATACAATCGGATGAGAGGAGATATTAAAAGTATCTGTTCCTCTATATATGAACTGAAATGTGTACAAGAAGGTGACAGATGTGGAAATCATATTAGTCTAAGTGTATGAAAATGACCAAATGCTGTTAACACTACAAGAACACAATTGATAATAATGAGGGTTCAGAAACAATCTCCACCTTCATACAGCTCTTTCAACCGCAAGTGTGTGACCAAACTATGGGCCCCAATCCCATCCAAACATGCTCAAAACACTCAGTTTGAGTCGCCAAAAAATATCATAGTTACATAGTACGGTTGAAAAAGACACGTGTCCATCAAGTTCAACCAAGGATGGGAAAATGTGGTTGAAGGGAGAGAGACAAGGACTTAAAGCCCAGCCTCACCACTGGTTAATGCCCTGGAACCCACAAGGCAAGAACCATTCTGCTTCAGTGGAGACCCCAGCTCTGACCCCCAGAGCCTCCACCAGCCAGGATCCAGAATTTTACATGGCTACGTACGCATTAATATTCTTTAGTTTCAGGTAGGTATCTAAGCCTTTCTTGAAACTCCCAACTGTTCTTGCTGTGACCAGCTCCTCAGGCGGCTATTCCACAGATTTACAGTTCTTACAGTGAAGAACGCTTTTCTCCTCTGGGGATATAGTTTCAAACTTCGCAGTGCAAAGTACTTTTAATGCTCAAGCAAAAGGGGAGTCTTTTTAAATATACAGTTAGGTCCATATATATTTAGACACTAACACAAATTTAGTTTTTTGTACCTGTTTGCTGAAACATATTCAAGTCATAGTGATATAATGGGCATGGATATAAAGTCCAGACTTTCAACTTTCATTTGAGGGTATCAACATTAAAATTAGATGAAGGTTTTAGGAGTTTCAGCTCCTTAAAGGAGTTGTCTCACTACAGGCTTTCAGCCTACTTCAGTGTGTCTGGCAGCATAGGATTTTTTAATTCGGGGCGTGCTTCTTGTCTGTCTCTTCTCCTCCCCCTTCCCCTCTCCCCTCAGCACACAGACAGCTCTCCTTCTCCAACTGCAGTAACTGCTATATAGCAGGGGGGGAGGGGCAAGGGGGTTTGCTGCCAGAGTTAACCCTGTGTGTGCCTGCCTGGATCTGCTGCTCACTGCTGGATCAGCTGCACTGTGCTGCTGTGGCCGAGCTCTTGCTGCTCGTCTCCACAGAGTCAGGAGACAGCAGGGAGAGGGCTGATCTGAGTGTGGAGCCAGAGGTCTGTGAATCTGTGTATGCTAATAGCAGGGCAAGGGGGATGCAAGTGTTCCTATACCCCCTGCTTAGCATACAAATCTCCACGGACATCTCAAGCAACAACAAACAAACCCGGTCAGAACAGACACAGGGCAGCTGTGAAGTGAGTTACTATAATCAGGATGTGTCACTAATACAGCAGAGCAGGGAGGGATATGTACTGTTCACATGCTCCCCTGATCTGTTCTATTAGTATAGTCAAAGCTCCACAGACACATCATGATTATAGTAACACACTTCACTGCTGTCACATCCTACTGACCACAGATCATCCTCATCTCTGCTCTCCTCAATCTGAGAAGAGAGTAGGAGGGAGCAGGCACACACAGGGTTAATCCAGGCAGCACAGCTACACAGACACAGAAGCCAGAGCCCTCCCCCTCCCTTCCCTACAGAAGCATACTGTGCTGGAGGGGCTCTGTGCTTGACCTGTATTGAGAAGCTGATGAGTTACAAGCAGACAGCCAGTGAGAGAAAAATAAAACAGGTCAGTGGCTATAGTGATTTGAGAAGCTATGCACTCCTTCTACCAGGGATTATCAAATCGTAGGACATTTGTAATGTGCCCACACGTCCAGGCAGGCAGCCTTTGGGTTTATATGGGGCACGCCGGTAAGGGTTAAACCCTCTGCTTTGGGTCCTGCCCTGGGAGAAGTGCTGCTGGGGAGCTCAGGAGTGACAGCTCTGCAGCCTCTCCCAGAAAGGGGTGTGTCGGTCGGTCCAATGGGAGGGCCCAGACACCACACCAATCAGTTGCTGGGGCGGTGTCCGGGAGAATCATTTAAACTGGCTCAGACCTCTCAGGCTTTGCCTGCGATAGGTTTCCCCTGCTGTTCCCTGTGACTAGTTTGTATTGATTCCTTTGTTATTGACCTCGGCTTGTCTTGACTTCGATTTGTCTTCTGTTTATGTACTTCGCTCCCGCTCGTGTTTGACCCTCGGCTTGTTTCCATTTTATTCTTAGGTTTCTTAATGTGTCTTTGGCGTTCTCGACTGGTATCGACCCGGACCGTTTGACCGCGCGTTTTCCCTGACAGCCCTGCACTTAGCAGCGTAGGGACTGTCGTCCAGTTGGGGTCTGCCACCTAGGGCAGCACGCCAAGTAGGCAGGGACAGTGGGCTGGGTGGCAGTCAGGGCCCACTGCAACTCCTCTGACGTGACATAATGAACATATATTGCAAAGCTGCTTGTTTTTTAAAGATCTCTTAATTAAAACCCAATCATTGTAGCGAGACAACTCCTTTAACATCTGCCATCCTGTTTTTAAAGGGAGCAAAAGTAACTGGACAAATTAAATAATTGTAAATAAAATGTTAATTTCTAATACTTGGTTGAAAACACTTTGTTGGCAATGACTACCTGAAGTCTTGAACTCATGGACATCACCAGACGCTGTGTTTTCTCTTTTTTTGATGCTCTGCCAGGCTTTTACTGCAGCGGTTTTCAGCTGCTGTTTGTTTCTGGGCCTTTCTGTTTGAAGTTTAGACTTTAACAAGTGAAATGATGCTCAATTGGGTTGAGATCAGGTGACTTGGCCATTTGAGAATATTCCACTTCTTTGCTTTAATAAAATCCTAGGTTGCTTTGGCTTTATGCTTTGGGTCATTGTTTGTCCATCTGTATTCTGATACACCGACCAATCAGTTTGGCTGCATTTGGCTGGATTTGAGCTCATAGTACAGTGAAAGAAAATAATTATTTGATCCCTTGCTGATTGTGTAAGTTTGCCCACTGACAAAGACATGAGCGGTCTATAATTTTATGGATAGCTTAGTTTTAACATTAAGAGACAGAATATCAAATATAAAATCCAGAAAATCACATTGTATAAATTATATAAATTTATTTGCACTTTGCAGTGAGAAATACGCATTTTATCCCTCTGGCAAGACATAATACTTGGTGGCAACACCCTTGTTGGCAAGCACAGCAGTCAGACTCTTTTTTAGTTGATGATGGGGTTTGCGCACATGTCAGGAGTAATTTTGGTCCACTCCTCTTTGCAGATCACCTATAAATCATTAAGATTTTGAGGCTGTCATTTGGCAATTCGGAGCTTCAACTCCCTCCATAAGTTTTCTATGGGATTAAGGTCTGGAGACTGGCTAGGCTACTCCATGATATTAATATGCTTCTTTTTGAGCCTCTCCTTTGTTGCCTTGGCTGTATGTTTTGGGTCATTGTCTTGCTGTAAGACCCAGCCACGACCCATTTTTAATGTCCTGGCAGAGGGAATGAGGTTGTTACTCAGGATTCTACGGTACATGACTCCATCCATTCCCTCATTGATGTAGTGAAGTATTCCTGTGCCCTTAGCAGAGAAACACCCCGAAAACATAATGTTTCCACCTCTATGCTTGACAGTGGGGATTGTTTTCATTGGGTCATAGGCAGCATTTCTCTTCCTCCAAACACAGCGAGTTGAGTTAATGCCAAAGAGCTCAGTTTTTATCTCATCTGACCACAGCACCTTCTCCCAATCATGCACAGAATCATCCAGGTGTTCATTGGCAAACTTCAGATGGGCCTGCACATGCGCCTTCTTGAGCAAGGGGACCTTGCGGGCTCTGCAGGATTTTAAATCATTATGGCATAATGTGTTAACAATGGTTTTCTTGGTGACTGTGGTTCAAGCTGCCTTGAGATCATTAAGAAGTTTCCCCTGTGTAGTTTTAGGCTGATCTCTCACCTTCCTCATGATCAAGGATACCCCATGTGGCCCATACTGTTTGTTCAAATGTAGCCAAATGCAGCCAAACTGATTGGTCGATGTTTCAGAATACAGATGGACAATGACCCAAAACATAAAGCCAAAGCAACCCAGGAGTTTATTAAAGCAAAGAAGTGGAATATTCTCAAATGGCTAAGTCACCTGCTCGCAATCCAATTGAGCATGCATTTCACTTGTTGAAGACTAAGGGCCACATGTATGAAAGCTGTCTAGGTCTAAAATTTACTTTACTGCCTATAGCATCCAATCAGAATGCCCCTTTCATGTCATGTAGTGCTCTGGAAGAATAAAAGGGGCGCTCTGATTGGTAGCTATGGGCAAAAAAGTGAATTTTAGACCTATGCAGTTTTCACACATGTGGCCCTAAATTTCAGACAGAAAGGCCCACAAACAAAGAGCAACTGAAAACCACTGCACTAGAGGCCTGGCAAAGCATTAATAAGGAGAAAGCATAGCGACTAGTAATGGCCATGAGTTCAAGACTTCAGGCAGTCATTGCCAACAAAGGGTTTTCAACCAAATATTAAAAATAAACATTTTATTTACAATTATTCAATTTGTTCAATTACTTTTGGTCCTTTTAAAAACAGGGTGGCACATGTAAAGGAGCTGAAACTCCTAAAACCTTCATCCAATTTAATGCGGATACCCTCAAATGAAAGTCTGGACTTTATGTCCATGCCCATTATATAGCTATAACTTGAACATGTTTCAGTAAACAGATACAAAAAAAAGTTTCAGTGTCCAAATATATATGGACCTGACTGTATTTAAACTTCAGTGGGGCAACTAATGGTGTATAAGTCTCAACACACCTACTTGGTCCCTTCCCCTAATGAGGAACGTTATCCCTTTCGAGCCATCCCATGTTTCAGCATTTATGGTTTTGTTCAGCATGCATTGAAGATTGTCCATAGGAAAGCAACAATTGCT
Source organism: Phyllomedusa bahiana (assembly GCA_025379985.1). Lineage (NCBI taxonomy): Eukaryota > Metazoa > Chordata > Amphibia > Anura > Hylidae > Phyllomedusa > Phyllomedusa bahiana. The sequence continues at coordinate 25,542 of JAODAL010036831.1, forward strand.
TACTTTTAAAGTCCAGCAATAGCAGCTTGAATTAAATGAAGTATTTCAAGACTACATTAGATTACAAGATTGATCAATCGATCTGTCTATTATATTATATAGTATATCACAAGAATTTGTCCTTGGAACTTTCTAGATATAAGTTGAAATAAAAGTTTTATTTTCCTTTTTTTCATAGTAAGTAAATTATATTTACTATAAAAATAAATGGAAAATTTTGCACAACCAGACTAAAATACTCCATCACATATTAATAGATGAAATTTCTCAACCAATAGCCAGAGATTTTTCCCACTCGTCTTAGTTCTCTAGCGGTCTGTGCTGCCCAGGGCAGGCAGAGATTAATTCCACATGTTTGCTGCCTGTCACAGACAGATATGTATAGATGTCTGTGGCCTCCTTACAGATGGGATATGTGTCTCTGTTTTTGTTAAACTGTGGCTAGTTTTCAGTCATCTGCGGAGTGACTAATAGCATGACTGGGAGACAGTGTGGGTTCATTAGATCCTTCACCCAATCTTACAAGACAACAGTCCAGACATAAAGTGTGAGATCATTTCATATAGTATTTTACAGTTCCCACCATTAGAGGAATATTTTTACATGCTAATAACAAAGCATGATGCAATGAGAAGCTCTATGTTATTGAAGAATTGGCAGCTATGTATGGTGTTGCCTGTTATCAGATTTTCCTTAGGCTGAACATAGATTATGGATGTTCCAGGTCAGGATGTAGGGAAGTTTTACTAGGATGGAAATTGGAAAAATTGTTCCCACATGGATGAAATAGATTATTATATCAGTAAAAGATGCAGAACATTTTTATACAGGTCAGACAATTAGATACAATAGATTCCATCATTTTTGTCCATTTATATAAAGTAATTATTGCTAAAATTACTAGTTTTTTTCCCCCTGAACCAAGAATATTTACTCAGGTTGAGCAATAAGGGTATGTTCACACGGCGTAATTTCGGCATGCATGTCGCCGCGCATTTGCGCTTTAATATGGGCGAGATTCGTGCCGAAATTACAGTAATCCATAGTTCTCATAGAGAACTATGGATTACGCCTCCTCTCCCCGCTCGTACAATACGATCGTATTGTATGCATGGGGAGATCAGTGCTCACGGGGAGATCAGCAAATGTACCACGAGTCATGCATATCTATGGGGCCAGCGTACAGTACGCGCCGCAATACATCATGTGAACATAGCCTAAGAGATATAAACAGTGCCACTGGTTGTCAGTGAGATTAACTGTTACATAGTTACATAGTTAGTATAAATGAAAAAAAAGACATATATCCATCAAATTCAGCTAAGGGTGGGGAAAGGTGTTGATTAAGGGAGAGGGATAGGGAATTTTTCAGCTGTGTTGCAGACATTGATATAGACTTGGAACCCATAAAGCAAGAACCAATCTGCCCTCAAGGAATATTTCATTCATGATCCCGAAATTGCCATCAGACTGGATCTAGACGTTTGATTTTGCTACATAAGTATTAATATTAGTTATAAGTAATGGTCTAAGCTTTTCTTGAAGCCCTCACCTGTTTCTGCTGTGACCACTCCTGAGGCGAGTTTTCCATAGAATCACAGGTCTCATGGTAAAGAAGGCTTGTCTCCTTTAGATATTGAACTTTCTTTCTCTAGATGGAGGGAGCGCCACCTTGTCTTCTAAAGGGGTTTTACATGAAATTGCCTTTCCCCATACTTTTTTGTAGTTGCTATTTATATACTCATAGATTGCTCATGTCTCCCCGGAGCCGTCTTTTCTCAAGACTCTATTTTCTCTATTCTGCTTAATTTATTTAGAATGTTTTTCTTTAAAACTGACTTATAATCAGGTCAGATTTGCGTTGATGCATTTATTGTATCATTTCAGTTCAACATGATCCTGTATTGATGTCGATGGTGAAGGTTGACTTGGGTCTATGTCTACAGGTACTCTTCAACTATATGTGCCCTGTATCCCATTCTCTTGCTATTGGTGCTTTTATTTGAATTAGTAGTGGGGGATACTTTTGAAAACCAGACGAGTAGAGGAATTGATGTTTTCATTGTCCGAAGTATCTAATAAAAATGAAAGTTTGATTGGTTGCTATGGACAATTACTTCACATAGTTTTACATAGTTTACAGTTTTTTACATAGTTTGTTAGGCCGAAAAAAGACAGATGTCCATCCAGTTCAACCTATTTTGCTAAAGTGTTGATCCACAGGAAGGCAAAAAACCCTAATGAGGTAGAAGCCAATTGTTTTCATTTTAGGGAAAAAATTCCTTCCCGACTCCAGTCTAGCAATCGAAATAAATCCCTGGATCAACGACCCCTCTCCAGAATCCTGGTCACTATAACTTGTTATATTATTACACTCCAGAAATGCATCCAGACCCTTTTTGAACTCTGTTGGTGAATTCACCATGAAAAGTTCCTCTGGCAGAGAGTTCCCCAGTCTCACTGCTCTTACAGTAAAGAATCCATTTCTATGTTTATGTAGAACGTTTCTTTCCTCGAGACATAGAGGGTGCCCCCTTGTTCTTGATACAGTCTTGGGTATAATAAATCCTTAGCGAGATCTCTATATTGACCCTTAATAATATTTAAACATATTTATTATGTTCCCCCGAAGCCGTCTTTTCTCTAAACTAAATAACCCTAACCTTGCTAATCTTTCTGGATATTGCAGTCCACCCAGGCCTTTTATTATTTTTGTTGCTGCCTTTGTACCTTTTCATACTCCACAATGACTTTGTCTTTGCACTAAATTGATATACATCAGGAAGTACCTGTAGGTCCAAGCTTGACCCCCCATTTGGTCAGACTTTCCCAGTGCTTGCCTTCTCACTATGCACACTTTGTAGAAGACAGGTTTGGTGGCACCCTTTGCTGACTCCCCCGGTTTGCAAGGATAGCTGTGTTCAATGTAATTCCACCAACTATGGAAAAGCAGATCCCTCTCTCCTCCAAAGATGTCTCATGGACCTTGTCTGTGGTACATATGCCCTTTACTAATGACTTCTTGGCCTCCCTTCTCATATTTTATTAATTTATATTGCACTGCTATATTTCACAGCGCTGTGTAGATATTGTCATTATTCACATTGCTCCCTCTCCCCATATGAGCTAACACTCGATATTTCAGATTTACCTATCTGTATGTTTTGGAGTCTGTTTGGGGGGAATGGGACCTACTCAAACACAGAGAGAATGGACAAACTCATTGCAGATGTTGTCCTTAATAGGATTTGAACCCCAAGTACTACAGGGCAACAGCGCTAACGACTGAACCACTGTAAAACAGCACACAGTTTACCAAATGTATTTTCCTGTGCCCTTCTTTACCTCACCTTAGTCTTTTGCACCCTAAAGCAGTACACTTACATTTCCTCTGGAGGAGTGTGAGGGACCTTTTTGGGAGACAATTGCAACACCAAAGAGCGGTCACCGCAAAAGTGATCATCCTAAAAGAAAATTAGATATACCCTATTTATTATATTAGTAAGGAACAATGTTATGCAAAGCAGACAATATCAGATTATCTTCATGAGGTCAAATTTGCCTGTGGCGCATATCCCTAATCTAACAGGTATTATTTTGGCAGTTTTGAGGCCTAGTCCAGCCCCTTGATGGAAAAAAAAATTTTTCCCCAAAAAAAAGGGTTTTTTTTTTTTAAAAAATTTTTTTTTTTTAAAAAAAAAATTTTAAAAAAGGGTTAACCCAAGTTTAAAAAAAATACATTTTGTTTTCTTTTTAAAAAAAAAAGGGGGGAAAAAAAGGCCCTTTTTCCAAGGAAAAAAAATTTTTTTTTTTTTAAAAAAAACCCAAATTTTTTTAAAAAAAAAAAAATTTTTTTGTTTTTTAAAAAAAAAAAAGGGTTTTTTCTTTTTTTTAAAAAAAAAAACGAGTTCCAAATTTAAAAAAGCCCTTTTATTATTACTCATTTAAATTTATTTATATAACACCTTTTTTTTTTTTGGGGTTGTCATTTTTCACTTCCCCAAGGGTTTTCCCCAAAAAACCCCAAAAAACCCTCAAAGGGGGGGGGGGGAAAAAGGGGGCCCCCGGGGGGCCCTTTGGGAAAACCGGCCCCCCGGGGCCCCCCAAGGGCCCCTTTTTCCCGGGGCGGGGGGTTTTAAAAAAAAAAAAATTTTTTTTTTTCCCCCCCCTTTTTTTTTTTTTTTAAAAAAACCCCCCCCTTTTAAAAAAAGGGGAAACCCCCCCTGGAAAAGGGGGGCCCCCCTTTTTTTTTTGGGGGGGGATTTTTTCCCCCCAAAAAAAAAACCCCAAAAAAAAAAGGGGTTAACGGAGGGCCCGCCAAAAAACCCGGGGGAAAAAAAGGGGGGGGGGTTTTTTTTTTTTAAAAAAGGGGGAAAAAAAGGGGGGTTTTTTTTTGGGGGGGGGGAAAAAAAAAACTTGGGGTTTTAAAAACCCCCCCCCCCCCCCCCCCAAAAAAAAAGGGGGGGAAAGGGGGGAAAAAAAAAAATTTTAAAAAGGGTTTTGGAAAGGGGGGGGGGGGGGGGTTTTGGGGGGTTTTTTTGGTTTGGTTTTTGGGGGGGGTTTCAGGGGGGCCCCCCCAAAAAAAGGGGGGGGGGGGGCCCCTTTTTTTTTCCCCCAAAAATTTGGGCCAAAGGGGTTTTTAAAAGGGGGGTTTTTTTCTAAAAACCCCCTTTTTAAAAAGGGGGCGGGCGGCCCCCCCCCCCCGGGGGGGGGGGGGGGGCCCCCCCAAAACCCCAAAAAAAGGGGGCCCCGGGGGGGTTTTTTTGGGGGGGGGGGTTTAACGGGGTTTTTTTAAAAAGGGGGGGGGAAAAAAGGGGCCAAAAAAAAAGGGGGGGGGGGTTTTTCGGGGGGGCCCCAAAGGGGGGGGTTTTCCAACCCCCGGGGGGGGGGGGAATTTCCCTTGAAATAATTCTTTAGTACTAGTAATTCTATAGTACTCTACCCCACTGTGTGACTCAGGAATGGACCGCCAAAAGATGCACAGAAGCACAGTAGAAAAAGAGGCCTCTGTGTATTAGATTGCATGCGAAGGACTTGAGCTGATTAATGTAGCAGGTCACAAATACTAATGGCTTTCCAACAATAATATATCAGGGGTCAACAGAGATCTCTGCCAAGATTGTTTTTACCCGGTTGTTTTGGGAAACAAGGGGGCCCTATCTACGTTAGAGGAAAGAAAGTTTCTACATAAACTGAAAGGATTTTTACTGTAAGACCCAGTGAGACTTGGAAATCTCTCCAGAGGAACTTGTCTAGTACCCCCCCCAAAATTCAAAAAGGGTCTGGAGCATTTCTGGGAGTAAATTTTAAAAAAGTTATAACTAGGATTTAGAGAAGGGTCGGGGATACATTTTAGTGTGAAGTAGTATAATACGTTATAGTGACTAGTGTTCTTGAGAAGGGTCGTTGATCCTCTGTAGTCGGGAATGAATTTTTCCCTAAAATGAGGACAGTTGGCTTCTACCTCATGGGGGTTTTTACTTTCCTCTGGATCAACATCATAGAGCAATAGGCTGAGCTGGATGGACGTTTGTCTTCTTTCTACTTAACAAACTATATATAAACAGGCTCCAACAGTCTTTGCACAAGTCCCTCTGATGTCTGTATCTGCCCTTAGGGGGAATGGGAAAAATTCTTTAGCGAATTCCCATTCCCTAAAAAGAAGCAACAAGACTAGCATGGATGTGTTTCCTGCTGCAGTCATGCGTTGTATGTTTTCTCCCGGCTTCTCATTTCAAGGGTTAATAAGACAGGTTACAAAAACCAAAGGAGACGGTAACAACAAGTTAATGACGTGCGTTTGTGTGCCGCAACATGTTTTGACATTGCCCAGCCCTCACAAAAGCGTCATCAGAGTAAACAGAGACGAGATGAGTTTTGGAGAGTGACCGCAACTCACCCTGCCTGCTGGGATGTGTTTATCTCCCAGAACCCTCCACAAGTGGTGGTCAGCACTAGTTCTCTCCACTAATTAAAAAATAACAAACTTCCCACTTGGCCCTTATGAGTGTTTTTGTTTTATTCCCAAAATCCAATTTACTTTTTCATTTTTTTTTCTATTTAAAAAAATCATAGGGGAAAAATTTAAAGAGATGCCACCAGTGTTGCTGGCTTTTACATTGTGGTCATTTACAGGTCACCGGTGACCCTCTATTTATTCAATGTTTTTGGAAGGGATTTTTCTTTTTCAGGCAAGAGGCATTGAAGTGCTTGTCTACTTCGTCTTCCAAGTATGATGCTGCTCCTGGAAAAAAAATACATACTCACTTCTTGACTAACTTTCGATCCAGAGATGTCTTGTGTCATGGCACCCAGCGGTCAGCTTGCATGCTCTGCGACCACTGATTGGCTGCAGTGATCATGTGACATGTAAAAGCTCCGAACTGAGACATTCAGCAATGTCATGTTCCCACTAAGACCTATCACTGGCTGCAGTGAGCAACAGACCACTGGGAACTGGAAGACAACAAGAGACCTGCAGAGAGGGCTGTCAAATGCATCCCTGGAACGAAGGTCGGTACAGAGGTGAGTGTGTTATTTTTTGTTTTTCTTTTATAACAGGGGCAGCAGCATATACTTTAAAAAGAGAGGTGGACAACCCTTTAAATGGAAAATATTGGGAGTAAAGCAACTTTTAGTTACACAACAAAATGCCGGTGAAAGGAGGGATTTCCCCTGCTTTGGTTTTTTTTCTAAAGAAATTGTAAAAAGTTGGTATTGGGCATAACTTGGCCAAAAGTTGTGGGGCGCAGAGATTAAGGGGAAAAGAATAAAAATATTGAGTTTTTGTAAGGAAAAAAAAATGTGGGGGTTTTGCTATCTAGCACTACTATGTGGTTTTTCCCCTTAAACCCTTAAATTATTGCAAAAATTTTGCTTCTTGTTTTTGTTTTAATGTGGGCCCTCTATTTTCTATGGAATATGAGTTATAATCACGCCCTTGAGGTTTGTATATAGCGAGCTGTATGAAAATACCCATATATAAAGCTGAAATGGCAATCATGCATGTTTACTTCACTGGGAAGAGGCCAATAAGCTGCTGCCAGACTCCAGCAGCAATCCATCTTCTATGGGAAAAAGGATTAAATCCAGTTCTATACACATCTGACCACTGTCCGAACCTGCTGAAATCAGCAGATTCAGCTAATTTTAGACTTTATCTTATGGCTGGCTTAGCCTAAGCCTCCAATAGTTTTATGCCATAAAATGTACTTTAAAAAATCTAAAAGATACACTAGTAAATAGGCAACTGTTGTAACAAAGGCTTTAACCTGGGGCAAAAATTCAGTGTGTGTAACAATGCTAGTTAGAACAGGATGATAAACTGTATGTTCTGATGAGTCACAGCCAACCTAGAAGTCGCATGCACACATTATATGAAGCAGGTATCAAATACAAAAATAATGGGACTCATCATTAAAGGACGGAGCTGCAGGACACCAGGCAGACAATGGCAGCGGCACGGGCGAGGGTGATACCATAAAGGCTTCTGGAAAACAAGACTATAGTAAAGATAGATGATCCTAACTCTCCCTGAATCTTTCCCTAGATCTAGTCATAATGATGACTCTATTCTTTTCCTGACTTATCCCTATAAATGTCCCTATGCTGCAACTGACCTAAATAGCCCTGACAACTGATACAGAGCAACTTACACAGAACCAGAAATATAAGGAAGACCATGACCTTTAAATAACTGAGTAAGCAAACTGAACAGATTAATAGATATAATTAAACTGGACCAATCAGAATGGAACTAGATACACAGAAGATACTAGATCACTGGAACAGATTACTAGCAGGCACCTAGCCACAATCTTTTAGAAGATACAATATACTCTGCACCTGGCTTCCAAACTCAAGGAGCTTTATAGAGACCAGCAGTAAGTGCACCACTAATGAGATCCTGGTGAGCAAACTGGTCAGCTGATCTGACCTGAAAATTGTTCAAGGTGCTTCACAGCAAAACGCCTCACATGATGGAACTCTGAAGGAGAAGACAAAATGGCAGGGAAATTTCTGCCATTCATAACACTTTTCTGCAGTATCACTGTGTTTAACTATATTGGCCACCCTAACATCAAGTACCACATGCCCCTCCATAGTTATGCTTTCATAACCTACAGAGGCTTTTACACAAAAATATTGATAAATAATCAAGAAAAAAGTGTGAACTTCCTCTTTGCGATACTTCACACTACTATATGCCCCTCTCAGGACAGGAGAGTCCATCAGTAGTTTACACAATCTTTTTTCCTAATAGAAGAGAACGCAGTGGGGTTCCCTATGCCCCAGGGGTTTGCAGAACCTTGCGCCAGTTCATGAATCCTGTTAGCACAGAACTGGGTAACCGACTTAGGAAGGTTTTGTAACTGTACCTACTTAACTTGTAGTCTAGTCGGCTTATATTGCTATATGCACAATACCAATAGGAAGCAAAAGTAAACAGAGCTTGACAATAGTGCTAAAGTATGTTTAATCCCTCATAGGCAAAATACCAAAATTCCCTACTCTAGCCCCTTAATAGAGTTTAGGATAGATGGCTACCTTGCAACAGCTGTGATCCTGCCTAGTGCTGTAAAAGGTCAAGAAACCTTTCAACCCTAAATGATTAAGGGGTGAAACATATCCATCTATGGCCCATTAAGATTAACAAATGACACGTTCACAGAGCTCCATAGACTTCATTGCACAAATGAATATCATACTCTGACATAGGATGGACACGTACAAACCCTGAAAATAACTAAAGCTCAATTATAGACAGGGAGCGTCCTAAGAGATGACATCGAGGAGCCACAAAGTAAAGTTTGTGAGACTATTAAGTGATTAATCTATATTGTTCGATAGGATTAACCCTCTAAGAGGTAAAAAAAGTAAAGGACGCATATACATACACTTACAATACAGTTATATTAGAGAACAAAAGCTCTACTAAAGCAGTGTAGACTTTCAAGGGTTAAGTCTATCATTTCAGAATGGCAATGAAAGAGTTAGAAGTCTTGGTCCATGAGTACATAGGGTAAGAAGAGGACAGGCGTGGGATTGTTTATGTGGCACATATTGTTTGTACCACAAACATGTCTGATGGGTCTTTGAAAATCCTGAAAATGCAAAACTTTCATCTTGTTCTGTCATGATGAACATTGGAAACTGATACCATGTGTGCAGACAGTCGCATGGAAACCAGGCTGAGCCTGCGCACTGCAATCTAGTCCTCAAACGTGGCAGATGCCTCAGACTGATCATACTGAGCCGGGTTCTGTCTTCGGTAAATTCTCTAGATCAATTAGGAGAGATGACGACTGTTCACGGAGCACTGCACTGCAAAAAGATAAAACAAATGTCTGACTTTATACATGGCTAACACATAACATATATTTTAGAGCAAATCTAAAAAAAAAAAAAAATTGTTGATGCTCGCAAAGCATGGGGTAGGAGGAATCATGGTGCTTGTTCAGTCATTGCAATGGTTAATGCCACTCCATTCTAGCAGAAGAAAGGATGTTGGCTTGTTTAGTCACTCCTTTTGCTTGGTAAGAGAGTCCCTCAGGCCTTTTCCACTCCACCTTGTTGGCTAATGACATCGGGGTGGTGGAGGTGCATAGACTTCATGCCACTTCCTGCATGTTCATGCCATTCATATGAAATCCATACACTAGTTCCTTAACTGAGGCTAATTGTATGGCACAAAGCCCTTGATCTCAGGTCAATAAGTACATGCAATCATTTTTACTATCTGACTCATCTGATTGTTCGTCATTCGTTTCTCCAGTAGGACACATTTAACATATAAACACTTGTCAATACATCTGTATCTATGTACGTAAAGAAGCCATCACTTCAGCTTCTCGGCTGACAAGCATAATTCCCATCCTCTTAACCCCTCAACAATTATATTTTTCTGTCTCTAGTTTGTAAAACATAATTGTATATTGTAGCTAGAGATGGGCGAATTTCTCAAAAATTCGGTTCGGTCACTTCGCCGAATTTTCCGACAAAAATTACTTCGTCCCGAATTACTTCGGCATGAATCTAGTTAAAAAACGGCTATTTCCAGGCTGCACAGAGCCTGCAGGGTGCTGTAGAAAGTTGTACCGTGCTTAAAGATACAGAGGGAGCTTGGTTTGGTCTTCATACAATCTTGTGTTTTAGTATGACACGTACATGACTGCCGCCGCTCTTAGAATCGCTTCACTATAAAATTCCCTGGGCACTTAAAAGGGGGCCAAAACTGACCAAAAAACTCAAGCGGGAATGTAAGCCTGATAAAGTCATTGCCAGAGAAAGCTGGAAAAAAACAAGCTGAGGGCTCAGGTGGCAACATTAGTGACAGAGTGGTGGAGGTGACGGCGGCAGCCCACAGCAGCATGAGCCCAGACAGTGGCACAATGACATTCTGGAGGTGGCAAAAACAGGAGTAGGCCAAAGAGTGGCACAATGACAAAGTGTGGAGTTGACGGCATCAACAGCAGCAGCAGCATGAGGTCAGACAGTGGCACAATGACATTCTAGAGGTGGCAGAAACAGGAGTAGTCCACAGAGTGGCACAAAGACACAGTGGGTAGGTCACGGCAGCAGCCACAGCAGCAGCATGAGGTCAGCAGTGGCACAATGACAAGTTTTGTGGGCCCACGGCAGCAGCCACAGCAGCAGCATGAGGTCAGACAGTGGCAAAATGACAGTGGTGGTTTTCACGGCAGCAGCCACAGCAGCAGCATGAGGTCAGACAGTGGCACAATGACATTCTGGAGGTGGCAAAAACAGTAGGCCACAGAGTGGGACATGACACAGTGTGTGGGTATGGCAGCAGCCACAGCAGCAGCATGAGGTCAGACAGTGGCACAATGACACAGTGTGTAGGTCACGGCAGCAGCCACAGCAGCAGCATGAGGGTCACAGTGGCACAATGACATTCTGGAGGTGGCAAAAACAGGAGTAGGCCACGAGTGGGACAATAAACACAGTGTGGAGGTGACGGCAGCATCCACAGCAGCAGCATGAGGTCAGACAGTGGCACAATGACATTCTGGAGGTGGCAAAAACAGGAATGGGCCCACAGAGTGGGACAATGACACAGTGTGTGGGTCATGGCAGCAACCACAGCAGCAGCATGAGGTCAGACAGTGGCACAAATGACAGAGTGTGTAGGTCACAGCATCAGCCACAGCAGCAGCATGAGTCAGACAGTGGCACAAGGGACATTCTGGAGGTGGCAAAACCTGGAGTAGGCCACAGAGTGGCACAATGACAGAGAGTGGAGGTGACGGCGGCAGCACATGAGGTCAGACAGTGCACAATGACAGAGTGTGGGGTGGGTGGCAATACCAGTCCAGGGTAAAGCTGGTTGGTGGCAGATGGAGAAACTGTCAGCAGATGTGTGGCATCAGGCGGGTGGCGGCATCAGATTAGGGGCTGAAGCAGGTAGTTTGAACCCAGACTCATTTCTCACAGTTTGGTGAGGCTCTGGCTGATGTATTTCCTGACGCCAAGGCATGGTGTGTGGGAAATCCTGGGGATCCACGCCTGATTCATCTTGACAAAGGTCGGTTTCGTTCCACATTTCCCGTGGACAAGCGGGTTCTCCTTGGGGTAACGATGGCCCCCGCCGCCCTAAACACCCGCTCTGATGCCACACTACTGGCCGGGCAGGACAGCTTCTCCACTGCAAACTCGGCAAGTTGCGGCCACACATCCAGTTTGGCTGCCCAGTAGTCCAGCGGAACTTCTAACTGTGGTGGCAGAGTGCTGTCCAAGTAGGCCACCACCTGTTGGTTCAGGGTCTGCTCCAGGTCCTGCTGCTGTGCTAACTGGCGACTGCCCTCCTCACTAGGGGGGGTGAAGGAAGCTGCTCATCAGTGACTCCAGACTTAGGTTGCTGCTGATGGACTGGTACTGCTCCTGCCCCCCCCACCTTCCCCAAGCAGCCGCGGCTGTAGTACGTGAGCACTGAAGAATCCCCCGGTCAGACCTGTCAGAGGAGGGACGATGCCGCACATAGGCAGCGGCCAACTGACTACGGAGGATTTCCCTATATTACTTGAGTTTGTTCCCCTCCTCTCAAAAGCTGGGAAAAAGGCTCCCATTTTGGACCCCGGGAGCGAGGGTTTCCCAAAAGGGTGGAGAGCCAGAAGTCACCCCTCTGCCGGATGCTGACTATTCAGCTGTCACTAGCCAGGGAAATCAGGAAAGCTGCGGGCCATCTGCACAAGTGACTCCGAGGGGCCTCCCTGCCTCCATCTCCACTGTATACTGCCACGGTGCTTGCGGGTCATCTGCCTCGTCTTCCTCATCTCCATCTACCTCCTCCAGCGGGTCCTGCTCCTCCTCTCTTGTCACCTGGGTAGAAAATCCACTCATTTCACCAAAACAATGCTTCTGCTCCAATGTCCTCCTCCTCCTCCTTTCAGTTCCCCACCGGGGCTCATGTGGCCGCGAGATGTAGTCGCCACGTCTCCAGTCCCCCTGCCCCGACAGATTTTTCAGCATCTGTTCCAGGACTGAAGCAGTGGAATGACATTATTCATCCTGTAGTCCTGGTGACTGACAAAGTATGTGGCCTCCTCAAACAGCCTCAGCAAACGGCAGGTGTCCCGCATGATCTGCCACTGGCTGACATCAAAGTTACACAGGAGTACTCCTGTCCGCCTGATCATCAAAAAATCGTTAATGGCCTTTTTTCCCGTTCATACAGTCGGTCCAACATGTGCAGGCTGGAATTCCAACGGGTGGAAACACGCATATTAGCGTGTTTTTTGGGGGTGGCCGTTCTGCCGCTGCAACTCGAGGGGGGTGTTCCTGGCTTTGTAGGAATGGATGAAGTGCATGCACAGTTTCCTGGCCATTTTCAGAATCTTCTGAAGATCGGTGGAAGACTTCAGGAACCTTTTCACAACCAGATTGAAAACGTGCGCCATGCAGGGCGCATGAACCATCCCTCCTTGGTGCAGCGCGGACACCACGTTCCTCCCATTGTCCGTCACCATGGTTCCGATTTGCAGTTGGCGCGGAGAAAGCCACACATCGATTTTCTTGCTGCATGACGCGGAGCAGTTCCCTCCCCTGTGTGACTTCGTTCGCCGAGCCAGGTGTAGAACTGCTTTGGACACCGCTGTGCCCTACACATGGGGTTTATGATGGAGCAGTACTTGTGGAGCTGAGATGGTGGTGGTGGTGGAGGAGGAGGAGGGGGGCGGACATTGGCGCAGGAGCCGCAGTTTGACAACGTGGAGGAGAAAGCGGCGTCTCCTGTCCAAGTTGTTGGTGTGCCTGGGCCGGAAGCACATTCACCCAGTGGGCCGTAAAGGACATGTACTGGCCCTGACCATAGTTACAGCTAAAGACGTCCCTGCCCATTTGTGGAGCGCAATTTATATCCAAGGGTTACCAAGCTTGTTTATTTGGGTTTCATTTGGAGTCAAAAAAGGGTGTGTATTTATCAATATACAGTTTATCTTCATCAAACAGTGCTGTACATTTTAGAACAAACAGTATGTAAGACAGAGAGGGGGGCAGGCTCTTCACCTGCGAGTGGCAGATGCACAAACATTCCAGGCCCAGGTCGCAGCCAGCAAGGGGACGTCGCAGCAGGGATCACTCGGTGAGGCCAGAACTGCCGCTGTCATCTAGCGGCCGTGTGTTGTTCAGCAACCCAAGGGTTCTTGATTGGTTGCCGAGGTCATCCACTTTCTCCCAGATGACATCTGACAACCCCAGCCAAGAGTCGGTGGGAACGTCAGACACAACCCTTAGTTGGCATGGCCCGGGAGCAGTTCAGCGACCCTCACCTGTCCTCAACCCGCCTCTGTCCCATCCGGTTCCCTCAGCCCGAGATCTACTTATGTGGTCTGGGCTCAGGCGTCAAATATATAGCGAGGATGAACAATTTGAGGAGGGCAGTCAGCAGCTTCTTGGCAGCGAAGAAATGGGGCCAATATCCCCTGCTTCTTGCAGTAGGCGGCAAAGTATAGATGTTGAGAGTGGCATGGGAGGTCATGTTGTGAGGGGTCAGCCTCTGCATACCAAGACCGGTGATAAGGACAGCAGTGACGATGAAACACAAATAGATGATGATGTAGCCGACCGCACTTGGGAGCCAGGTGAGGCAAGGGCTTCATCATCGTCAGGAGAAGAGGGCATCAGCTTGCATGTCAGGCAGCGGCGCAGCCAGCAAGTGAGTCGTGTGGCCGTGAGTCAGCAGGATAGCAGCAGTGTGAGGTTGGGAGCCAAGCGGCCACAGGGTAAAAAACCCGCTTCGCAGGTCCAAGAAAGTAGCGGCACAGGAGCTCAGCGAGGCAGCGGCGGCAGTAGTCACTCAGTGCGGAGTGTTGGCGGTAAAATCTGATACTCGGTGGTGTGGCATTCCCTTTGCTAAGACACCGAGGACCGAATATGGGTATATGTAGAATCTGTAAGCAGAAAGTAAGCGTGGCCAGGGAGCTAACGTTGGCACCCGGCCCCTGCGTCACCACATGGCAGCGTCACCATCCGGTGGCCCGGGGAGAAACGTGGCTCAATGTGTTTGGTCCATCCTGCCGCCGCAGCAACAGCATAGCAGTGCCCAGTGGCACGCATGCCATTTCCCAGCCAGTAAAGGCTTCACCACCTCTGCAGAAGGACTTTTCTCTTTGACATCCATCTCCCGCTCCAGATGCTCCTGCTCCTCGCTACTCATGGCGCAGCAGTCGTTCAGTGAGGCGATTGCAAAGAGACAACAGTATGCGTCCAACCATCCTAAGGGGCAGAAGCTGACCGTACTCCTGTCCAAGTTGTTGGTGCTGCAGTCCCTCCCTTTCCAAATGGTGGACTCTGCACCATTCAGAGAACTAATGGCTTGTGCCGAGCCGAGATGGAGAGTTTCCAAACCGTTTAATTTTTTTTCCAAAAAGGCAGTACCAGCACTTCACAAATATGTAGAACAGAAGGTGGGTCAGTTCTTGAGCTTATCGGTTTGTTCCACAATCAATCGCTGTATGAAAATCAGTTCTTCAGTAAGAGCTATCATAAGCAGCCGCGGCAGCACCTTCCCCTGATCAGTACAGTGAGAGGGTGTGAGCTCCCAGCGTCACGCCCGGACTTATATAGTGCGGTGACGTCACGAATCCCGCCGGTCTCTGATTGGGTTCACCTCTGAAAATGTCATGCAGGCTTTTGCCCTTCTTCCTCCCAGAGTGCTTTGCCCCCTGTAACACCATGTGCTCGCAGCCATTTTATCAATCAAAAGCACACTTCGTTCACAAGCAAGTACCCCAAACTTCAACTTCGTTCAGAACCGAAGTTTTCCTGAAATTCTAAAGGAATTCCACTTCGTTAGAATCAATTCGCCCATCTCTAATTGTAGCGAATTCACTTAACTAGGTACTATCCAAAGGAGGACATCTTCTTAATCTGTGCACATGCATGGCTCTATGATGAAGCTTATGGGAGTTATGCATATAGCCTAGCTAGTGAGACTCCAAGATTCAAAAGCATGACCCTATGCAGTCCTGATGCTTGTTCTGCTCCACCCTGACTCACCCAACTCTTCCCTTACCCGCACTGCTGCAACCACCTGAAATAACCACACTGACAACTGACTGGATTAAATTGCCACATCCCCGTTTTAAAAGACAAAATACAAAAACA
>JAODAL010036832.1:0-41164 GCA_025379985.1 Phyllomedusa bahiana
TAAACAAAGTACCTCATACCGGGTATGTAATTTTTAAGGGGTAATCCGTACAAAACCCCTTTAGGGCTTTATGTATAAGTACTTGTAAATCAGTTTTTTACGTTTCACCTTTTTAAAGGGGTTTCCCCCGGGGCCCCTGGATTTTAAACTTTGTGTTTTTGCTACTGGGCTCTGCCCGTGTACCCTGTGACTGTGTAAGGAAAGGCCCTGGCCATGGGCCCGCTATCTCGTGGGAAATTTTCCCCGCGGGAAAAGCTTGTCTTTGTCAGGTGTGCCCCGGGGAGGGGTTGTTTGGGGAAATTAAAAAACTTCAGAGTTTGGGAAATTTGTTAAGTGCCTCCCCTATCAGCTTAAAAGGCTGTGTTGCCAAACACTCATAAGAAGCTTTTTAAAACAAGCTGATCAAAATTAAAAATATTTTTACAAAATTTTAAAACCCCGGAATATTCTAGTTGGGGCCCCCGAAGTTTTAGGTCCTGTAAGATTTTGTTTTTCCGGGCTTTTGGTCAGGGGTGCCCGGCACCAGCTGACAAGCCGGTCCCAAAAGGTAAACCCTTTACCCACAAAAAACTGTAATTTTTCCATTGAACTCAGGCCCCTCGACAGCTTAAAAAAACAAAAAAAAACCGAGAGGGGGGCAGCCCCTAAAACATTTTTTTTCTGTTTTACTGGCCGATTAGTTATCCAGTAAAAATACTGGGCCGTAATTTAGGTGATAAATCCAATTTTTACAGACTGAGGGGCAGGAAAATGCTTATATTTTTGGTTGTTTAAGAAAAGGAAAAAGGGGAAAAACTTTAGGTTAAAAAGTTAAGGTTCTGTTTAATTTAAATTCCAAAAAAAAATACTAAAAGGGAAAAGAAGGGGCAAAATGAACCCTTTCTCCAAGTATTTTGTTAAATCCAAAAAAAATGCCCACCTCACAAATGGAAGCCTGTTTCTGGAAGATCTACAACTATTGGTCTTCCCTGGCGCCCCTGAGTTGGCAGCCTGTACCTCTCTTCTTATCCTCTACTATCAAGTTGGCTAAAGGCTCACCAGCTGGACCACATATGTTACTACATGGCGTTACATATAACAAGTGACACAACACAAAGAGTTAGCGACACACGACGTAACCACAAGTTACCACTTTCTAAAACAAAACAAAGTAAACAAAGGATCCTTCATACATTTCCAACCTACCAACACCAAACAATTCCGACTCCAACAATGAAAAGAAAAATAAAACAAAAACAACATATCAATGCCAACACAAACGCAAACAATGGCAATGATTCACGCACCATTCCCTGGACTTTAGGTCTTTTACTTCAAATTAATATAAAAACTTTGTAAAAAACAATTCATCTCTTTATTCCTACAAGAGCAACACCAAAGGTTATATTTAATTTTTGTCCTCTCCACCTCTAAAAGAACAACTTTTGGGGAAGGGAAAAAAAGAAAGAAAAAAAAAAGGAAAGAAAAAAAAAAAAAAACCTGTAGTAACATTCCTGGTAATATAAAAAAGTAGTTAAAAACATGACATTATTTCAAAAAATTTGACAACTTTTTTGTGCACAATCCCCAATTTATTTGTTATTATTTAGAGATGGGCAAAATTGATTCTAACGAAGTTAGGAATTCGTTTAGCAATTTCAGGAAAACTTAGTTTCGGAACAAAGTCGATACTTTGGGGTACTTCGGGTGGTGAACGAAGTGTGGCTTTTGATTGATAAAATGCTGCGCGCACATTGGCCTACATGGGCAAAAGCGACTCTGGAGGAAGAAGGGATAGCCTGGCAAGACATGTCAGAGATGAAGCCAATCAGAGTCTGGCGGGATTCTGTGACGTCACCGCACTATATAAGTCCGGGCGCGACGGCTGGGAGTCACACTCCATCTCACTAGTGCTCATCCAGGGAAGGGTGCTGCCGCGGTGATAGCTCTTACTGAAGACTTGATTTTTATATACGCCGATTTCTGTGGGGTGTCTCAGCTTGGCTCAGGGACTGTTCTCTTAATGTTCTATTCTAATTTTTTGGGGGGTATTGGCTCTGAAATCCAGGTGATGCGTTCCACTGCAGCTGCATTACATTCCATCTCCAAGTAGTGATCTAAGCCAGTTCCTGTTGTTATTCATTTAAGAAACACGTGTTTTTTACAATACTCAAATACCCTTAATTATTGGCTGCTAACTATTGCGCAATTTACATCAGGGGTTAATTAAGCACTTGTTTTGCTGGGTGTGCTTGGACCAAGAAACCGGTCTTTTTCAACGCCCCAAAATATATACATTTTTCCTTAGCCTAATTCCCAAGCAAAGGTTAATCTACAACTATCTCTCTTGTGGTGTGGCGTAAGATAACCACGCAATTGTAACACGTTACAAAGCTACTATTTTTGTGCGGCTCCAATTCTTTGGCGCAATTTACATCCAGGGGATAATTAAGCGTTTGTTTTGCTGGGTGTGATGACAAAAATAAACATCTTTTTCAACGCCAAATATATAAATTTTTCTGTAGCCTAATTACAAGCAAAGGTTACGTACACTGTATCTCTGTCGTGTGTGGCGTAGAAAACCCCCCCCCCAACGCAAATGGTAAACGCTACAAAGCTAACTATTTTGTAGGCGGGCTCAATTCAATTTGGCGCCAATTTACCTCCAGGGGTTAATTAAGCCGTTGTTTTGCTGGTGTGCTGCCCCAAGGCAAAACCCGTCTTTTTCAACGCCAAATATATAATTTTCCTGTAGCTAATGCACACGCAAGGGTTAATTTCAACTATATCTCTTGTTGTGTGGCATTAGAAAACATGCAATAGTCCTCCCCGCTACAAAGCTACTTAAACTTTTGTGGGGCTCATTTTTCGCGCAATTTAATCCAGGGGTTAATTAAAGGTTGTTTTGTGGTGTGCTGCCCCCACGAACCGTCTTTTTCAACGCCAAATATTCAGATTTTTCCTGTAGCCTAATTCACAAGGCACAAGGTTAATTACACACTGTTATCTCTTGTTGTGTGGCATAGAAAACCTGCAATTGTAACACGCTACAAGCTACTACTTTTGCGGATCCAATTCTTTGGGCAATTTACATCCAGGGGTTAATAAGCGTTGTTTTGCTGGTGTGCAGACCCCAAGAACCGTTCTTTTTCAAGGCCAATAATATAATAAATTTTTCCTTGTAGCTTCTTCCACAAGCAACGGTTAATCTACATCTGTTACTCTTGTTTGTGTGGCGTAGGGAACCACGCAATTATAACTCGCTACGCAAAGTACTTTTGTGCGGCTCAATTCTTAGGCTGCAATTTACATCCAGGGGTTAATTCGCCTTGTTTTGTGGTGTGATGACAAAAATAAACTCATCTTTTTTCAACGCCAAAATATATCACTTTTTCTGTAGCCTATTCACAAGCAAAGGTTAATTAACACTGTATCTCTTTTTGAGTGGCGTAGAAAAACACGCAATTGTAACCACGCTACAAAGCTACTATTTTGTGCGGTCATAATTCTTTGGCGCCAAAATACATCCAGGGGTAAATTAAGCGTTAGTTTTGCTGGTGTGCTCTGACCCCAAGGAATCCGTCTGTTTCAACGCCAAATATATAAATTTTTCCTGTAGCCTAATTCACAAGCACCGGTTATTACAACTATTATTCTTGTTGTTGTGGCGTAAGGTTGAAAACTTGCAATTGTAACTCGCTACAAAGCTACTATTTTGTGGGGCTCAATTCTTTGGCGCACTTTAACATCTGGGGTTAAATTACTAGCGTTGTTTTGCTGGTGGGCTGACAATAATAAACCGTCTTTTTCAACGCCAAAATGAATAAATTTTATCTGTAGCTAATTCACAAGCAAAGGTTTAATTACAATGTATCTCTTGTTGTGTGGGTAGAAAAACACGCAATTGTACACGCTACACAAGCAGCTACTAGTTTGATGCGGGCTCAATTTTTGTCGCAGCTTTTCTTTTTTTTTTGGGTACGGCTTTTGTATCCTGCATCTTATTTCCCCATGCTTCGGGGCTTGTAAGTTTTAGAGTAGTCTGTCCTTCATTGTTCCCAGCTCTGTAGGCAAAAACAGGGCCTTTATTTGCGTTTGACACTTTTGCATTCTTGATGGTTATATTTGGCTGTTCAAAATGCCAAGGTTCTCCATAAGGGACCATATCATGGGCTAATTCCAAATGTTATGCCATGCTCTGTGTATATGTTTGTAAGTCATACGCTTGTCATGCCCTCTGGTAGTGCCCTTCTCAGACTCTCACTGGCAATGAGGTGGAAGTGGTTCAACTTTTATTACCTTGTGGCCTGACCCACCCGTTTGTCCCATGTGATACCTGCTGTATTCCAGTACCTGGTTAAACTCAAGGGTTTAGAATTAGTGTTGGGAAGGACCTTCCATGGGTAAATCCTATTGGCTTGTGCCATTTGACCATACAAGCAATATTCTTCCTCTTCTTTACCATTACTTCTTCCCCCTTTGGTCTAGTTCTGGGGTACAGAGTGTAGAGTTCAAGGTTCTACACCAGTGAAACACTTGGGGGACATCAGTAACACACTGTAGCCGTAGCTAAAGGCCCTGAGAATGTCATAGTTGCATCTGAGAATATCATGTACATCATTCAGGGTATGTATTGTTATGGGGTAATCCAGTCAAACCTCTGGAACTTTATGTTATAAGTACTTGTACTATAGTGACTTCTGTACACATAAAGGGTTTTCCTCATCGCCACTGGATTTATTCTAGTGAGTTATAGCTACTGGTCTCTGCTGTGTACCATGACTGTGTAAGGACTGCCGTGGCAGACCAGCCATTCAGTGCAGTACAGCGAGAACAGCTTGTCATAGTCAGGTGTGCCCAGGGTGGTGTAGAGGAAATTAAACAACTTCAGAGTTTTGAAATTAGTTAAGTGCCTATCTATCAGCTTAAAATGGCCGTGTAGCAAAACTTTCATACAGAAGCTGCATAAGCAAACAAGTGATCATATTAAAATATATTACAATATTTTATATCAAACTCAGGGAATATTCTGAGTTGATCTAGACTCCCAGAAGTCAGGTCCTTTATAATCTGTATCGGGTCTGGTAAGGTGCCTGGCACCAACTGACAAGCAGTGTCCTAGAAGCAAACCTTGTCTACAAAAACTGTAACTTGTCCATTTGAGAATCAGCCTCTGATCAGCTAAAAAAACAAAAAAACAAACAGGAGATATGTCCGTAATCAGGTGATATCCACTGTTACAGCACTGAGGACCGAAGTGCTTAGATCTTATTGGTTAGTTTAAGAAGTAGTGAGCATCTCAGGCTATGTTTAGGTCATCTGTAATACACCCTACACAAAATTACATAAGGAAGAGTAGACTAAACTAAACCCTTTCTCTACAGATAATCTGTTATACAAAAAACTGACATTCACAAATGAAGCGTGTTTCTGGAAGATCTACAACTATGGCTCTTCCCCCTGCCCGCCCCCTGAGTCTGGCATGCATGTACTCTCTATCTTACAATCAGGTTGTAAAAAAGCTACCAGCTGTGGCACATCATGTGGGACTACATGCTTTTCATATAAACAAGATTAGACAAATTTAGCCAGACACAAAGAAAGTAACCACAAATTAACATAAAACAACAATGAAACAAAGGATCCTTTCATACATATTCCACACATACAACACAAAAAACTTAAGACTAAACTATGGAAAGAAGAAATATAAAACAAAAAAAACAAAAAATTATCAATGCCACAAAAAGCCAAACAATGGATTGCAATGATCAAAATATCCCCCTAGTCTTTAGGAGTCTTTTACTTAAAATCAATATATAAAAATTTGTAAAATCATCTCTTCATTCTAAGAGAACACAGGTTAATATTTAATTTTGCTCCTCTCCACCTAAAAGAAACATTTGGGGATAAACAGTAAGTAACATTCCTGGTAATGTAAAAGTAGTAAAAACATAAAAATATTTAAATATTTTGACAACTTTTGTGCCACAATCCCAAGTTTATTTGCTTATATTAAATGAGCTCTTTTAATTTGCCAAGTGGACTTATTTATACTTCAACTTCAACCAAATTTAAAGAAGATATCATTTGCAAATTATACACAGATAGAACTCATATTCTATATTTACAACAAATGCATAATGAATATAGAAATTTCTTGTATATATACCAAACATATCTGCAGAGCTTTTTCCTGTAAAGAAAAAACATATCAATTACACACAAACAACTAAAAAATCATCAATGTTCTACCAAAAACCAAAAAGATAAGTGCAAGTAAATCATATGAAAAAAACACACAATGGAAGTCTCAGCATCGCGAGTTGACACTTCCCCCCTCTTCTGAAATAGAGCTGCTGCGGCTGCGGCACTATAGATCCCAGAAGTCACAGAAATGGAGGGGAAAAAAAAAAATACTTTTTCACTGCATTCTCATTCACATGGCATCATACCTACTTAAACCCATTATATACAGGTGACAACTAAACCTCACATTATATGATAGACTTTCCTTCATTTTTCTATTTCAAATGTCCAACTTTACCATTACTATTTTCCAACTAGTTTCTAACTTTCTGCTCTTGTCTTACAATTTTTTATTGCAGTTTAGAGTAATTTTTTCAGGCCCAACGAGTTCCCAAAATTACTCGTTCCAATTCTACAGCGTCGTCTCACTGAATTAGTTTAGCATTATACTCTGATGTGGTTAGATTCAAAATCTAAACCAAATCATTCAAGTTCTAACAAATACACAAATTAGTTAGTATCGTTACGTCTGAGATAACTAGATTAAAAATTCAAATCACTCATTTCGCGTCTCCAAAATATTAAATCAAATCTATTTAGTATGTACTTGATGGGTTAGATTAAAAATCTAAAACCATTCATTCACGTCTTAACTAGTAAACAAATAGTTAGTATCGTACCTTGATGGTTAGATTAAAAAAATTAACCATTCATTCACGCGTCTCTAACAACGGACTGAATAATTTCTCTAAATTTAACTATTTTCTGCATAACCAAACTATTTGCATCAAAGGAGCAGAAACACACACTCACTGAAATCATTCACTGGAGGGATTCACTCCCCCTCCCTCTGGAATTCCTTTGTTCTAAAGCAGCTAAGGACACCTGCAGCCATTAGACTTTTGACCTTTCAAAAAAAGTAATGCTACACAAGCACAAATTCTATTATCATACAATTTCCACTTAAACTTGTTTAGTTCTTTCTCTTGGGGTGCCTCATACATGTCATAATCAATGCATACACTCCTTTCATACATCTCCTATTTTGTTATATGTTATATTCAATTGTTTCCAATCAATCACATTCAATCACTGTTCATTATCCAAACAGCCACACATTTATTATATATTATTATTGGGACCACGGATCACATACATTTATTTGATATTTTATCAAGGTTCTTAGGTCAGATGTCTATAGGGATCTGGGAAAACGCCGGACAGAGAAGCAATACTTGAAGAGACAGAATATATATAGTATAGCAAAATATAAAATATATTGTTACCTTTTTGATTTGATGCGCATCTTTTTATTCTGCTTTTCAAATATTGTTCATCTGTATTAGTCCGGTGCAAATCAAATTTTCTGAGCCCCACGTTGGGCGCCATTTTGTTGTAGCTTAAATAAAAGCTTATTTCAGGATGTTGATCGGGTTTCAATTAAAACATGATTTATTCAATGCATGCATTGGAGACACACACGCATATTACATTGCATATGCTAAAAGAAAATGTCTGCCCTCCTACTGCAATCATGGTTTTATAGAACCCTTATCCTACAAAATACATTTAGCCATCAAATGCAAAACATAGCTAGCTCTTTTACCGATGGTAGAAATTTAGTTTCCATATTGGCACTCTTATCATGAAAAACAATGAAACTTTATTCTTTAAACTGTCTATACCTCCAGGCCATGTGTTCCAATATTGGTGGAGGGGGTAGGGCTGTCTACTGTGCCATTCCAAAGACCTGAGTGTTTCAAACTTTGATGAAAAGCACACAAGGAGTATATACAAAATCTTATAAATATAAAATTATAGATATTACCCTCACAAGTAGAAGCACCCTTTTGAGCTAGTACAGTCATAAGTCTTCTTGGGAATGATGCAACAAGTTTTTCATACCTGGATTTGGGGATCCTTTGCCATTCTTCCTTGCAGATCCTCTCCAGTTCCCTCAGGTTGGTCGTGGATGGTGAACGTTGGTGACAAGCATTTTTCAAGTTTCGCAGAGTTCTCAATTGGGTTTTGGTCAAAGGCTCTGGTGGCCAGTCAAGAATGGTCACTGAGTTGTCTGAAGCCACTGCTTTGTTATTTTGCTGTGTGCTTAGGGTCATTGTCTTGTTGGAAGAAGAACCTTCGGCCCAGTCTGTGGTCCAGAGCACTCTGGAAGAGGTTTTCATGGCCACATTCATCTTTACTTCAATTACCAGTCGACCTGTCCCTGCAGCTGAATAACACCCCCATAGCATGATGCTGCCACCACCATGTTTCAAGTTGAGATTGTATTGGACGGTGATGAGCAGTGCCTGGTTTCTCTTATACCGCGTCGTATTAACACCAAAAAGTTGAATATTCATCTCATCGACCAGAGAATCTTATTTCTCATAGTCGATGAGTCCTCATGTGTTTTTTGCAAACTGTATGCGGGCTTTCATATGTCTTGCACATGAGGAGAGGCTTCTGTATCGGCACACTGCTATAAAGCGACTGGTGAAGGGCTGCTAGTAGTAGTTGACTTTGTGGAAACTTTCTCCCACTTCCCTACTGCATTCTGGAGTCCGCCAAGTGATTCTTGGGGTTCGTCTTTACCTCTTCTCACCAAAGACTCTTCTCCACGATGCTTAGTTTGGCTGACGGCAGGTTGAGGAAGGACTTGTGGTCAGATTATTGAGGGCCACTGTGTCTTGGATCTTTGAGTGCTGCAAAAATCTTTTTCTAACCTTGGTGTTACGGTTCGGACGCTGAATTGATCACTGGACCTACCCAAAGTGATGGTGTAAGCACGAAGGAACGAATCTAAGTAGTCCCGGTTTTCACCAGAGGCCGCCGCTAAAGCGGGATGGACTTGCTGCGGCGGGAGTCTACAGGTCGTTACCCCTGATCGTGACTTGCTTGCGGTGGCAGCCGAAGTTAGGCGTGGTGCAAATATCGGTCAGGCAGGCTCCGTAAGTCGGGGTCAGGCAGAAGGTCAGGGCAGGCAGCTATGGTTCGTGGTCAAGAGACGGAAGCGAGGGTACGGTACACGGTAGATCAGGACGAGACAATAGGGAATGCTTTCTAAATAGGCAAGGAATAAGATCGGCAGGATGGAGCGGGGCGGAAGCGCCAGGTGAAATAGAGGCTGTGCCGGCAATTACCAATTACCGGCGCACTTACCCGTTAAATCTCACAGAGCCGGCGCGCCGCGCCTTAGATCACAGGGACGCACGGCACGGACAGCAGGAGACTGCAGGGACACAGGAGCGCGGCGGGGAGTACCTGACGCGCCGGAGGGCGAGTGCGCCCGCGCCCGACACCCGGGCAGCGGCGGCACTCGTTCCCGGTGACCGGAGCAGAGCTGCGGCGGGCGCCCGCAGGGAGTTTCGCGGCGCCGGTAGCAACGTACCCCCCCACTTAGCCCTCCCTCTTCCTGCCTGTGAGATTAATCTCATGCAGCAAACTCACGGTCCAAAGATGTGTGGTCCTCCGGCTCACAACGATCTTCTCAGGACCAAACTCTTCCGTGATCAGGAAATACCGCCTTCCCTTGAAGGTCTTCATGTTAGGATTCATTTACAGTGGAAAATGTTGGCGGCCTCCGTTCAAAGATCGGAGGCTTGATCCTCTGGAAAAATGTTCTGGACCACAGGCTTCAAAGGAGACAGAAGGAGTTGGGATACGCTTGTGGGTGGGAGCCGAAAGTTTGTAGGCAGGCCGGGTTGATGCGAGCGAGTTCTTCAAATGTCCTTGTACTGGGGCACAATTTGTACGAGGGGAATCTTCATTCGGATATATTGGCGATAGCCAGATCTTGTCGCAGCGAAAAAACACTGGGGTGGGTCTTCTATTCTTGTTCAGCTGGACCTTCATGTTGCGTGATGAATGTGCAGAGAATGGCGCGACTGTTTCCAAATGTGACACCATATCTTGGGCAAAAGTATCGCTGCCGGCACTTCCGATGGTGGAGACGAATGGTAATGGAGGCGGGGATGCTGGCCATAGACGATGAAGAATGGCGAGGTACCAGTGGGTTCTGACTCCAGGGAGTTATAGGAAAAAACTCCGCCAAAGAAGCAAGCTGGCCAGTCATCCTGCTGAGCGAGACAAAATGTCGTAAATTGCCACCCAGGATGCTGATTGATCTCTCCACTGGGCCGTTTCGTCTGCGGGTGGTAGGCGAGAGAAAAATCGAGGTTCACCTGCAACCAAGAGCAGAAGGGCCGTCCAGAACTCGACACAAATTGGACCCCTGATCGAGACAAATGTGCTGAGGAAGTCTGTGTAGGCGGAAGATGGTGGAGAAAAAAACTGGCTGGCCAATGGGGGCAGGACGGCAGCCCTGGCAACGGGATAAAGTGCGCTTCTTCGAAAACCGGTCCGCGACCACCCAGATGACCGTGTTGTTTTTACTGAAAGAGGGAGGCAGATCCGTGACGAAATCCATTGCCACATGTGTCCAAGGGGCCTAGGGATGGGCTGCGGCTGGTGCAATCCCGCGGGTTTGTGGGGAGGAGTCTTGGTTCGAGCACTAGTAACGCGAGGACTTCCACGAAATCCTTGATGTCCCCTGAGCAAGCTCTGGCCACAGTAAAACGGAGAGATTAGGAGGAAGGGATTTGTGATGCTCCTGGGTGACCAGCCACCAAGGAACTGTGTCCCCCATTTCAAATTCTCCTGCGGAGTTTCAGGACGGACATTAAGTCTTCCCTGAGGAAACCTTTCGCAGATCTACTGGAGCCACGAGATCAGCGTTCGGGGAAATTATATTCTGGGGGTGCCCACTCACCCAAACACATCGGAGACAGGGAGAGCGCATCGCCCTGATGTTCTTCTATCTGGCGAAAATGGTATATGAGAAATTGAGCTGCGAGATGAAACAGCGACCACTTGGCTGGGACGGTGGTTTGAGGCGTTGGCGCGATTGGAGGGTATTGAAGTTTTTTTGGTCGGAGTAAATGGTGATGGGGTAGTGTGCACCTTCCAGAAAGATAACGCCACTATTCTAGGGCTAAGCTTGTTGCTGAGCAACTCCGGTCTCGATGTGTAATTTCTCTCCCGCAGGGAGAAAAAAAGTCTTGGAGAAGAAAAGCCACAGGTGACCATCTTGACTCTTAGGTCCTTCTGCGTAAGATTTGCACAGCCCCACACCGAGGAGGCATCCACTCCAGAAAGAATGGCTTCATCGGAATCAGGTTGGTTCAGGACGGCGGCAGAGGCGAAGGCTGCCTTAAGTTGAACAAATGCCTTTCGGCCTCTTGGCGGCCAATGCCTAGGGTTGGAGTTCTTCTTGTAAGTGCATGATAAGTGCCACCAGGTAGATTATGCAGGGATAAACTGTCGCTAGTATTCGAGAAGCCCAGGAAGCGTTGTATAGCTGTAGGGCCCACCCGGCACGTGGCCACTGCAGACAGCCGACAATTTGGCAGGATCCATCTGTAAAACCCGCGGTCCGAGATGACGTAACAAGGACGGGAGGCTGGTTCTGGTGAAGAGACATTTCTCTAATTTAGCGTAGAGTGGTGGTTGGCACGTAGCGCTCCAATACCAGGCGGACGATGAGAGCGGATGAGTCTCCACATCGGCAGAGAACACCAAGAATGTGTCTAGAGTAGACCACGGGCCACTGTGTAAAGGAGATCCCGGAAGATATCGTTCACAAATTCTTGGAAGACTGCTTGGGCCATTGCAAGACCGAAGGGCTGACGAGATATTCAAAGTGTCAATCCGTGTGTTAAAAGCGTCTTCCATATCCCCTCTCGATTGCGGATGAGTTGTAGGCCCTCGCAGGTCAAACTTGGAGAAAATTTTCGACTACGCGAAGCCGGTCAAACAGTTCGTGATCAGCGGCAAGGGATAGCAGTTTATCACCGTGATTTGTTAAGGGCCCCGATAGTCGATACGGGCATAAAGAGCATCTTTCTTTGATGAAGAAATATCCTGCCCCGCGGGGGGGGAATTGCGTATAAAGCCTTCTGCAGGTTTTCCCGAATGTAGGTCGACATGGCTGGGTCTCCGGTACCGACAGTGGTAAAACCCTGCCCTAGGAGGACTGATTCCCGGCAGTAGATCGATAGGGCAGTCATAGGGGCGATGAGGAGGAAGGATCTCGGCCTGCTTCTCGGGGAGGGGGAAAGACGTCCACTAATCCCGGTATTCCGTAGGGCAAAACCTGGCAGAGGCCTGGAGACGGTGGGATGGAACGGAGCGCACCAGGCGAGGGTGCACCAGACAAGAGTTCCAGCAGTCAGGTCCCCAGCGCTCGGACCTCCTGCCTGTCATCTAATTAAGCGTAGGGCATGGTGCTGCAGCCACGGGAGCCAACGGATCGCTAAGAGGAAGACGGAAGGACAAGTACGTAGAGGGAGATCTTCCTCCTTGTGCGGGCGCCACGTGGAGAGTCACCGTTGGTCCTGTACCAGATGGCGTCTCAAGCAGCTTCCCCTGTGAGGAGGTTATCACCAACGGCTTCTCTAGGACTAACCACAGGAAGCTGGTAACGGATACAAGGGCGGCCGTGGATAAAAGTTCTGGCGGAAACGGAGTCCAGGAACGAAGGAGCCTGGAATACAAGACCCGAGTCAGTCCTGATCTCCACCGGCATAGTCAGACGTGGGGAGAAGAGTTCTCACCTAGGGATGGCCTCCCAACATTGTTTAGGTGCGGGGTTTCACCGGACGTTGGGGGCGAAGCGGACAGCTCCTCCGAAATGATCCAGACTGGGCGCAGTACAGACTTAGCTTCTGTGATGCCGAGGGATAATTCTGTCAGAGATGTGACTTGATCCACCTGCATGGGTTCCTCCTCAGATGGTAGTGGAAGCGGCAGAGAAGGCTTGGAACACCGGAGCCAGGCGTTGGCAGACGGCGGGGTGGATCGGCAGGTCGTGATCTTGGCGGAGCTGCTTCTTGCCTCTCTGCCAAAGCGCACGTCAATGCGGGTGGCCAGGTGGATTAATTGCTTTAAAGAGGATGGCAAATCTTCTTGTGGCAAGGGCGTCCTTAGACCTCATGATTCCATTTTGCTATGAAATGCACTGTGCGGTGAAGACAAAATATAGACAGGTGTGTACTTTTCTTAATCAAGTCCCAATCGTTTACATTAAAACACAGTTGGACTCAATAAAGGAGTAGAACCATCTCAAGGAGGATCAGAAGGAAATGGACAGCATGTGAGTTAAATATAAAGTGTCACGCAAAATGGTCTGAATACTATGACCATGTGATATTTCAGTTTTTCTTGTTTAATAAATTTGCAAAAATATCTACATTTCTGTTTACTTTTCTTTCAAGATGGGATGCAGAGTATACATTAATGAGCAAAAAAATGAACTTTTTGGATCTTACCAAATGGCTGCAATGAAAAAAAGAGAACAAAATTTAAAGAGGTCTGAATAATTTCCGTACCCACTGTATACTTATCTTATGGGGAGCCTATATACTAACCTAATGGGGGCCTATGTACCTATCTAGTAGAGGAGGCAACCTACTTAATTAATGAGAGATTATATACATACCTACATCGTGGAGGATCTAGATACCTTCCTACCTAAAAGGGAACATCTGTACCTACGTATCTACCTAATAGGGGACCTATATACCTACCTATTGGGGGCCTATAAAGCGACCTAAGGGGCTGGGGCTATATACCTACCTAATGGCGGCTTATATACCTATCCAGTGGGGTTTGGAGGGGCAACCTACTTGTCTAATTGTGGACTACCTACCTATAAGGGGCTTTACCTGTCTGTCTACCTAATTTGGGGTGTTTACCTACTTACTATATTGGTAGCACAAAACAGGACTAAAACTTGGTGCACAAAAACAAAAGCCCCATAGTTGCGTGGATTACAAGGAGGTCTTAATTACTATTACGCGAGCTATGGATGGGGAGTTTGTACAGAGATAGGAATTGGTAGGGAAGTTCTGGAAAAGTGAGGATTCTAAGATGTTTGTGTAGTAAATTCGCAGGAGAGTCTAGCCAGGAAAGTAATCTAGTGTTTGGACCAGCTGAGAAAAAAAGGGAAAAAGTAAACGATTCAGAAGAGACATTCCTGTGGTCTTGGATGAAAACTGACAGTTAAACCAGTAAATGTGTGTAGAGCCTGCATTAACTGGTAACAAACACTATGGGAGACTGTCCAAAATGTTTTGGGTCTAAGACTTTTCTTGTTGCCCATAGCAACCATAAGGTTCCCCCTTTTTTAAACTTGAAAAAAAAAGAATGGGGCGCTCTATTGGTTGCTATGGCAAAAAGAAAAGTCTTTGGGCCAAAACGTTTTCGGGAAATTCCCCTATTGCTCAATATGTGCCTTTTAAATTGGTGAAGTTAAAAAGTTTATATTCATTAATTGAGGTATTTTTCAATAAATGTGGGGTGATATCACCATCATTATATGAGTGACAATTCTCCGTACCTTACCCAAAATGAAAAAGAACAATTCCTTCCTGCAGGAGAAAATAAGTGGACATTTTCCATTCAAACCTTATATCTTTATTTTACTGTATAGTCAGGATATCTAATTGATAAACCTCCTCCACGTCTCAAAGGGGATTGTGGCAATAATTTTTAAAAAACTCGCTGTAACAGGTGAGCTTTTTTAAAAAAAGGGTTTGGGCTGTAAAAACAATAATTGGTTTAGAGATTCATGCTTGCTCCATCATCCTTTCCATTTACATATAATGAGCTTCAAGGTCATATGAGAACTAGATGTACATTACTGAAAAACCTTCTTCTCTGCAACATATTGTTACAACAAGAACAAATAAGGCAAGGAAAATTACCCTTTTTTAGTGAACTGAAAACAGTCTGTACACTTCCCCTTTTTATTTCTTAAAAAACCAGATCTTTTAAAATATCTAAAAATTGGGCAAAAACCCTTTTGGGGGAAGGGGAAAAAAATTTACAAAAGCAGAAAAGTTTTTCCTTTCGGGTCCTTTTAGATTTTTTTTAGCAAATTTTATTTTTTCCTATTCCCGGTCCTATGTGGACCCAAAAGTTGGGTACAAAAAGGGTTTTTTCCTTTTTCCGCCCGGGGTTTATTTAGATTTTTTAAGCAAATTTAAGGGGCTGCTATCCAAAAAAGGCCCTTGGGATATCCATTTCCAAAATGTTTTAGTTTTTCTCCTTTTAATTTCAAGCAGCTATCTTTCAAGAGTTGATCTATCAAATTATCATCACTGACTATTTCTTAAACTGAAATAAAAAAGGCCCCTAATGTAATGGAAATCAATTAGGGGGGAATTTTACAAAAGCCCTTTTTTAGGAGTATAGCGGGGCAACTGTGCGGGCGCTTTTTTTTTTTACCTGCAGTTAAAGGGAAAACCCGTCACATAGTTTTTAAACCCCCTTGCTGAGGGCCAAACACAAGCTAGTGACCCTACCTGCTGTTCCCCGCACGTGCACCTTTTTCTTTAAAAAAGCAGCAGTTTTTTGAGGCATTTGCCCCCCAAATTTATTCTTTAGTAGGGGTTAAACTCCCCCCACAAAGGCTAGCTCCGGCCATGAAGTTATTCTCTTGTTTTTTTCCTTTCAAAGTAATTTGGGTTTTTCAGTTGAGGTGGGCCCGGGCTAGCCTAGGTGGGGGGTTTTAAAAAAAAAATGACACACGGGAAGGGCTCTTTGAATGACTCTTCTGGCTGAAAACTGCGGGTTTGAGCTTTAAAAACCGGGAAAAAAAAAAGCATCTTACAGAAAAAGGGAGACCCGCGTGGAAACAGCCCGGCCGACCCACAGCTTGTTCTTTTTCCTCGCCCGGGGGCTTAAAAAATAAAGTGGGCCCGGTTCTCTTTTAAAAAGTTCGCGCTGGCCAAAATTTTTATTCCCATTAGTGGGTTGTGGGTGTTGTAAAATTTGGAACCATTTTTGAGTTTGTTTGGGGGCGGTTTATTCTGAAAGTGACAACCCCTTTTCCCCTTTCAGGGTCTAGTTTTGGAAAATTTTTGAAAATTTTTAAAAAAACATATGCAAAAAAAAAACCAAAATGCATGAGTAAATTTTAACATTTTTCATTGCACTACATTGTTTTTTAAAACCCAAATTTAAAACAAAAAACAATGGTTTGAATGTGTAATCAATTTCTCCCAAAATAGAATTGCTTCTAAAAACCCCGGGAAAAAGGGCAATATTTTAAAGGGACCAAAAAAAATTTTTTTTGTAACCCAGTGTTATCAATTTTACCAAAGTTCCGTACAAAATCTGGGGTTTTTAAAAAAACTATATTGCTGTTTAGACCAAAAATTTTCATAAATTTTAAAAAATTTTCCCGAGTTTTCCCTTTTAAGCAAAGCCCCTTTAAAGCA
Organism: Phyllomedusa bahiana; assembly: GCA_025379985.1. Taxonomy (NCBI): domain Eukaryota; kingdom Metazoa; phylum Chordata; class Amphibia; order Anura; family Hylidae; genus Phyllomedusa; species Phyllomedusa bahiana. The sequence goes on from JAODAL010036832.1 coordinate 16,509, forward strand.
AAAAAAAGAATTTGGTTTAACCCCCCCTAAAATAACCCAAAATTGGGCATAATTTTTTTCAGTAGGAAAACATTAAAAATACAAAATTAGAGGGGTGTACACGCCTCTTCCACTAAAGGTTTTACTTTTAAAGGGGATGTCCCCCCGGCTTTGAGGGCAAAAATCCGGTCGGTTTTTCCCTTTAAAATCCATTGTTTAAAATTTTTACAGACGGTTTTCAGGGCTTTTTTAAAACCCAAAAAAAGTTGTAAAAAATGGCGAAAAACTGGGCGTGGGGGGCATTTTCCCCAAGTGTTAAAAATTAAAGTGGCTGTCCCCATTTATACTCCCTGTAGTAGTTTACAAAAATTAAAAAAAAATTTTTATTACAGAGGAAAGTATGTGTACTGTAGTGTGAGAACAAACCGTGTACCACTCAAAGACGTCTGAGCTGGCAAGCATGTTTCGTATGGCCTCCAGGCACCTGTTATGTGAAACTGATGTATACAAGAAAACATTTTAACCTCTGTATAACTAGCTAAGACATTACAAAGACGTAAGTGCAGGAGATTTAATCTTAAGTAAACAAAGTTAGGAGTGAAAACAATTGCTTATCTAAACAAAGTCTAATCTTTTTATAGATAATGAGTCTTCTGGAGTGAGCTCAGATCATGGTGACCTCATTCCCTGTTCTCTGTCTAATCAGACAGGGAGACATGAACGGTAACCATAGAAACCTTTGTGCATTCAGAGCGGATGACATTTCTCTAATCTCCTGACCAAGGTAAAATCGAAAGACTAATATATTTGGAAAAAGTCTTCAATCACCTATCCCTACATGTTGAAAGCTAGTCTTTGTACTGAGGAAACCTTTAATACCTGGTCTAAAATATGTTACTAAAAAAAGAGCCCCTACCAGAAACAAATAGTCTGCCTGGAGTACTGGTCAGATGTGTATTTTTTGGTAATGTATATAATAGAGGGACTATTGGGAAATCCATTTTTAAAAAATCAGCTTTGTATCAAATAAGCCTTTCTCCTATGCAAGGTCAAACATTAAAAATAGTTAATTTTTAAACTGTTAGTTGGATTGCTGGTCAATTTCTCAAACATTCTAGTGCAAGTCATGTCCTAATTTCCAAAATATATTGGGTTGGATCCATCACCACCAGAGACCCTCTTTTATCTGCAGGCCTGACGGTGATGTATCTATCATTAACTAGATCTGTCAACAACTACCTTTCTGTACTTGATAAATTGTTTTTAATGCGTCCAGCACAATCACATTATTTAACTTTGCCTATTTCTTGTCGAACCAACTGTTTATGTGCTTCCACAACATGATTGTTTTGAGGAGACAAAAAATTACTTTTTGTATATTGGCCAAACTCCCATAACTGCAGCATCTCATAGAAAACATCATGCACATCAACACTACTCTTTCCTGGAGGTGATTCAGAAAAAAAAAATTCAAATGTAAATGTCTAGAAAAAAATCTTGAATCCAAATAAAATTGAAACAATTGTTTTTTGTAAATGACAAAAGGGTATTTCCTTAGATAAAACATTCACCTGTTGGTCAATCAATGGAGTAGATGAAATATTTCCCATTAATTCTTATTGGTAGACGCATCTTCTTGGATATAAGACGTGTCTGTCTAGTATGTCCTGCACTTAGATTGCCATTTGAGTTTACAACCACCTCTCCTCTTTGTATCTATTCCAAAACACTCTATAATCAGAGTAGACTGTAATCCAGTGGAGTAAATGAGCCAATACTTTATTTTAAATTCTCATCACAGACAGAGACTAATAGTGCATAGCGTTGGCTGACACGTTTCAGCTTCCTCTGGAGCCTTGTTCACAGCAAAGAACACTAGTGACAATGCACTATAAATCCAAGTTAAAACCAAAAGCGTGTAACATCCTGCTGGCACCAGCCATAATTAAAATTTAAAATAAAGTATTGGCTCATTTACTCTGCTGGATTACAGTCTACTCTGATTATAGCGTGTTTTGGATTATATATACCGTTTTGGCGACAGGTATCAGTCCATGGAGTTTTGTAGCCCACAGGCAATGGCTACCTAGAACCACATGTAGGTGAGTCTTGCATATTTCCATTTTTTCTTTGTATCGTATCTGTTTGTTTTTTTGGGGCCTTTGCCTAAAGAAGAACTTGTTACCGTAATGGGATGATTGTCATTTACCGCATTTGAATCAGCTGTTGTAAATCCAAATGTGTTCCAATGTCTTTTCCTAGACGTTTCCTCACACATTCTACACTCCTACTCGTCTGTTGAGAAAACACCAAGGAGTGTCAATGAAAAATCTTTCCATTATGATAGTCTTTTAAATCCCTAAATTACTATGTACTTCTATCTAATCCCTAAATTCTCTTAATTCCTTAATAGTTAATTATCTCAGTAATTGAGCTTCCAAATTGCCAATTAGCTTTTTACATAACATTGAATGAGATTTTATTGGAGATATATTCAAATTTAGTGCAAAACTCTGAATTATTAGGCAACAAATTCGGTTACAAATGAGAAGATAATCCAAAAGAGATCCTCTGAGCTTCAAAATATTTAGTGAATGTAAAAGCATGTAATTCCAAAAATATCAAATGTTTACACTTATCTTCCCATTTCTTCTTGTTCATGTCTAAAAACAACTATCAGCATTTGATGAAAAACTAGCGAGGATCCAAACGGCATCTTTTTCAGTATATGAGAAGGTGTTGGAGGAACCCAGGCTACCAAAATCCAAATCTGTAGAAATATTAGTGGTTATCAAAGGTGCATATTGAGACGGTTTCAATAGTACAAACAAAAAAAAAAACCCACAGCACCAAACATGTAGCTCAATGATGCAATGTAGTCATTCACTTAATGCTGACGCCTTGTTCACACATGGTGTAGCCGGTAGGTGTGTGGTAAAAATATAGAACTGCACCAGTATCTCCACTCAAAAATTCTCAGCAGAAACTTCTGAATGGAAAATGTGATGGTGATCTTAGGTCTGGCAGTTTAAACCCCCAGTAATCAGCTTTTATTGTTGATGGAAGTTGTCCCCTTTCCCTATTTCATGGCAATCTTTCAAAGGAGTGGATAACTATGCAATACATAGCTGCTCCAAGGGTGTCCATCTATCAGAGGTGGTCCGTGAGCCCATTGTGGCTCCTATCTAGTACTTTTCAAATTAGCTACCCTTATGTTGGAGCATTTTCTCCTTTTAGATTTGGGTTCTTTGTCCTCTGATGTACCTTCTTACAATTGAAGGGGAAACATGTCAGGATTTAAGTGCTCGACTATATGTAGGCAATGCCTATATTTGTGTATATATACGTACACATTTTGTATATGTGGAGGTCAGGGCAGTTCCTAGACTAAATTTCACTCAGGGCGAGGTGAAGAAATTTCGCCCCCTCCTCCCCCCGGTAACATATGGCACCACTATGCGACACATTGCATCACCATAAACCAAAGCCAAAATATACAAAAAGCTTTACCACAATCTGCTGCATATAAAACAAACTAAATATAGTCATACAGTTACTAAAACACTGCTACACCAACCAGAATCCCAAGACCACTAAGACCACATATCACCAGCACACAGTGACCGAATAATCCCCACCACACCATGACCCCATATCCCCCACCATTATAGTGACCGAATAACACAAATGACCATTACTGAGTATAAACCCCTTTTTATACTACAACCAATTTCCCGGCGTACAGTGACCATACAGTGGTGGATACCAGCTGTACACAGGCTCTGCAGACATATAAGAGATTACAGTAAAGTTACATCCAGGAACTTACATCTATAGCACCTCATATGGTAGCCATGTAATATGCCCCCTGTAGCCACGTAGTAGCCCCCTATAGCCAGATAGTAGCCCCCTGTAGCCAGTTGATGCCCCCCCATATAGCCAGAGATGCCCCCCCTGCAGCCAGTGATTCCACCTGTAGCCAGTGGTGCCCCGTGTAGCCAGTGTTTTCCACCTGTACCCAGTGATGCCCCCTTGTAGCCAGGGGAATCCCCCTGCAGCCAGTGATTCCCCTGTAGCAGTACATGCCCCTGTACCCAGTGATCCCCCCCTCTGTAGCCAGTGAAGCCCCCTGTAGCCAGTAGATGCCCCTCTGTAGCCAGTGATGCCGCTGTAGCCAGTAGATGCCCCCATAGCCAGTTATGCTTCCCTTCTAGCCAGTATGCCCCTGTAGCCAGTTATGCCCCCTTGTAGCCAGTTATGCCCCCGGTAGCCAGTGATGCCCCTGTAGCCAGTGATGCCACCCTTGTAGCCAGTAGATGCCCCCCTTGTAGCCAGTTATGCCCCCTGTAGCCAGTTATGCCCCCTGTAGCCAGTGATGCCCCCCTTGTAGCCAGTAGATGCCCCCCTTGTAGCCAGTAGATGCCCCTGTAGCCAGTTATGCCCCCTGTAGCCAGTGATGCCCCTGTAGCCAGTGATGCCCCCCTTGTAGCCAGTGATGCCCCCCCTCCCTTGTAGCCAGTTATGCCCCTGTAGACAGTGATTCCTCCTGTAGCCAGTGATGCCCCCCGTGTAGCCAGTTATGCCCCTGTAGACAGTGATGCCCCCTGTAGCCAGTGATGCCCCCTTGTAGCCAGTGATGCCCCCCTTGTAGCCAGTTATGCCCCTGTAGCCAGTGATGCTCCCCCTGTAGCCAGTGATGCCCCCCTTGTAGCCAGTGATGCCCCCCCTTGGAGCCAGTGATGCCCCCCCTTGGGCCAGTGATCCCCCCTGTAGACAGTGATGCCCCCCTTGTAGCCAGTGATGCCCCCTGTAGCCTGTAGATACCCCCCCCTATAACTAATTATAAAATAACAAAAAAGTACTCACCTCGGTCCCCCGCGTCCCGGTCCGGAGCTGCTGAGCGGTGGGAGCTGCTGAGCTGTGTAAGCAGCGTGACGTCATCACGCTGCTTACACTATCATGCAGCTCCCAGGGGTCTCCTCGGCGGCAGAGCTGCCAGCAGTTGAGATCCCAGCGTCGCAGGGGGCGCGGTGAAAGCTGTGCGCCCCCTGCAACGCTGATACAGGGAGGAGTCAGGATGGGAACGATCCGTCCCGCCTCCTCCTTGTACCAGCAGCTGCAGGCTCTGCGCGACTGTTCTAAAACCGGGTACTGGGGCGATCCTCCGGGCGGGGCGAGCGGTCGCGGCGCCCCCCTCAGTTGAGAGGAGCCGCGGCGCCCCGGGCGATCCCGCCCCGCCCGCCCCTAGGAACGGCCCTGGTGGAGGTGCTGTTGTAGGGTGAACACAGGGCAGTATGTGGAGGTGCTGTTGTAGGGTGAACACAGGGCTATATAGGGCGACTTTTTCTGAGTACGGGGCCGCCCTTTCTGGGGCAGTTACCCCTATATGTTTGAATGAACATTGAAGCATATCAATAGGGTCAGTATGGAACCATGACTCTCTTTAAACTTTTTTGCTCCCCATAAATTATACATATATATGGGAGAATTGGATGTACAGAAACCAGAAGACTACCAAAAGACCCAGAGGAGACAACTAACCGTGAGTGATCGAAATATATCTGGTTACAATATGTATAATGTATATGAGTCTCCCTAAATAGTTTACGTTGTACTGGTGTTTGGGTGCCAGACTGGGTTTAAGTTTCATTTAAAAAAATGGAAGAAGAGTAAGTTTTAATATGGATTTTTGTACTCTCAGTCAGATAGAATATTTGTGTGTTTTATACCTTTATTTTTATTACTATGTGTATCGCACATGTATATGGCAGTAGTGATGATGTGGATACACTATAAAGCCAGCTGGCCTGCTGAATAGTGCGGGTGCTTGTTAGTTAGGAGGACACTGCTATAGTGTAGTTCCCCGCAGCTCTCCCCTATCAAAGGTCACTCTTCTCTGTACAGTGTGACACTTCATTCAGAGAGGGCTACAGGTGCCTTGACTATAGAAGCCCCGGCCTGGTGCCTGACCAGCGAGCATGCCTAGTATATGATTATACTGGACATGCGTGCTAGTCAGACTTCTTTAGTGTAGTCGACTGTAGCCCTCCCTGCACAAGACATCACACTCTACAGAGTAATGTGAAATTTTTATAGTGGGGGTTTTTATGCAAAATTTTTTTTTAGCAACATCAGTTTTTTCCTGACTTGCCGCAGGGCCATTGGCAGGCCACCCGGCTTGCAAAAGTGTGTCCCCTAAGGGGAGATTTTCCAAACTTACTGCCATACACATAGTAATAATAAAAGTGTAAAACACCAAATACTTGGGGCCCATGTTTGCAAAAAGGGTATTTGCAGAAGGCAGGACGATCCCCATGTTTTTTCCGGATACCCCTTCCTCCCCATGCCATCACCCGGGACATTTATACACTAGGTGTTCTTCCTTAAAACCATTTTTTGTCTGTACTCCTACTGAAAGGGGAAAACCTCTCAATTTTAACCGACACGTCTTTTTAATTTTAAATCCCCAATCGTCATTCAGTCATTCAGCTCCCCAACTATTAATATCTATGTTTCCCAACACTCATTTTTAAAGAAATTTTTTGTTTGTTGTCTTATTAATCCCAACCCTTAATAGATGCCATTGCCATAACAATCTCTGTACAACACTGTGGACTATGCCAGTGCTATAATAATTAATAAAATAAATAATCAACGTTATTATTATGGCTGTTTGGGTGTTTTTTCTAAGCATCACTAGAGGGGCAGACACCCCAATTTGAAAAACCCTGCAATACTAAGAAAGGTTTGTTGCCCAAGGTCAAGTTGTGGGGGCCGAGGAACAAAACCCAGAGGTTGTCAGCTCCTTATACGTCTAATCAATTTTTAGACAAGACATTACAGTTTGAAAATTTTCAAGCCCTTCAACACATAAGGGGAGGCTATGCAATTTAGGGAATATATTTAAATGTAGGAACTTTGCAGGCGAAGTGTTGAACCAATTACAAGGGGAAAATTTTAGGGGAAAATTTATGAAGTGGTGTAAAGGCCATGTAGAATGGGGGGCCAGTATGTTTGGACCTGTTCTACTGCGGGTCATAGATTTGGCCCATTGTAGGTGTAATCTGTGTCTATCTGGGCCTTGAAAGAGAAAAAGCCCAAGAATTCCGCGCGCTCATGGCCATCTTTATGATATATAAAAAAGATGTCAGGGGAAAGAAACTTAATGGTTTTATTCACTAATTTCTGTTCTAACGTCTTTCTTTTATTTTTAGGCTGTGTGATGTTTTGGGAAACATGATAATTCTTAAAAATGGGTTTTATGGTAGATGCGTATTTTGGTTTAAATTTATTTATATTATTTTTAATTTAATTTTAAAAGATATTTTAAGGAAATTTTTGGGGGGGATATTATATAATTTAATGGGCCAAACCCGGGGATAGGCCCCCTTTCCCTGGGGCGGAACTGGCGAAAACCCGACGTGTTTGGCCACCCCGATGGCCTATATCCCTCCTGGTAATGCCAGGTGATCATTTTTTAGCCTAGTGTTGTAGGAGGCAGAACTGCCCGATTTTTTTTTTTTTTTCCTTTGCAGGAGGTGATTGAGACCTGGCTCTCACCTGTTGGAAAAAGGGATCGGCCCCCCGGCTCTCACTTTGGGAAAGTGAGGCCTTGGCTGTCACCCATAGGGGGGGGCCTCACGGTAGTTGTACCGTGACGTTGTCCCCCGAGAGGGCGTCAGGAACCAGTCAATTCTTTAGCTGGCTGGCCTTCCTTTTCGCCGCTCACCCGTCCCCACTTGCCGCCTTCGCAGCCTTTTTATGGATGCCAGTAGCCTCACTGCTGGGTGCATGGTACTGAAGGGGTGATGCCACAACGCCTGAAGACATCGGATAGGTGAGTAACCCGACTTTCTCCGTATGGGGGTGGTAGGGTTTTTTTTCCATTCTCTTCACTTAGGATGGGTGGGCCGCAGAAATTCCGTTTTCCTGTGGCCCCCCAGCGGTGTTTTGCAACAGGGCGTGCACCCAACAGGCGTTGTCCCGGGCGCAGCACCCACGCGCTGGCACAGGGGAATTCCCGGATGCTGAAACTTCACTGTCGGCATCGGCCGCGACCACCCCTGGTGGGGCACAAGGCCTGGCCTGGTCTGGTCTGTTGCCTCACCACGCACGTGACCCACTATGCTCAGCGTCCACCTAGTGCGCCGAGCAGTATACAGCTAAGCACGGGCTTGTTGGGGGTGTGTGGGAGGGTTCCCATGGGCCCGCTCCACCGCTCCTTCCCCCCCCCATTTCCCTTCTTTCACGTTTGGCATGCTGCGTAGCGTCCGGGTGACCTTGCGGTACCATGGCGTTTCCGCTGCGGTACCGCACCGTGAGGTTCATCCCTGATGAGGAGGGGCAGGGTAGGTCTCCCCAGGGGCTGCGGGTGTCACTCACCCGCTTTTGCAGCATTCCGGACGTTCTTCAAGTGGGGACTCCTCTGATTCTGACTCTGACCAGACAGAGATGATGATGCGGCAGCAGCAGTCCAGGCCCTTAGCCAAGCTGTTAGGGACGGATGTGAAAACTCCAGACCTGGATACGGCCTCTTCTAGAGATTTCCCTGTCACTGGCTTTGGGCCAGACAGGGTTGAAGGTATGACAACAGCGGTCCAAGCCCTTATCCGGGCTGTCAGAGACTCCCTTTATGTTAAGGATGAGGATGTCTCAGCCTCCCAGGAGGAGGTTTCCTTGAAAGGCGGCAGGCAACAGCGTTTGTTGGTCCCTGCAAACCTGGAGTTGAGGACTGGTTGCCAGGGAGTGGAAACATGCTGTCAGGTGTTTGTTTCCTACCAGGCAGCTTAATACTATTTGTCCCTTTCCTGGAGAATCAGGGTCATATTGGTCGGTGGTCCCATCAGGGGGCACCCTAGTCCCCCGGTGCAAGTAGCCTACGGCCATCCCTGTCTCAGACGCGGCAGTCCTTGGTGACAGCACAGACAGGCGTCTTCACGGTTTTTGTAAGTCCGCCTTTGAGGTGGCCGGGGCAGCTCTGCAACCTGCGTTTGACCTTTTTCGCAGGTCAGCTTGCATGGTCTGGTCAAAACAGCTACAGCAGCGGCTATCAGCTGGAGCTTCCACAAAAAGGTTGTGAAATCTCGCTTCCCAGCTTCAGAGGCCTTGAAGTTCCAGTGAAACTTCACCGGTGTTAACCTATTTAGTGGCTAAAGCGTCGAACAATGCAGTGGCCGTTCGCCGTTCCCTGAGACTAGAATTTTGGCGGTGGATGTAGCCTCCAAGGAGATATTGGTTTCGTTTCCATTCTCTGGCGGTAAGCATTTTGGGGAAGCATGTCGTCAAGTTTATTTTACTGGCCACAGAGGGTTGTAGTATTCTCCCCCTTCAGGGGCAGCCGGCGCAGCATCAGTCACGCAAAAGCACACCCAGGGAAAATTCCGCAGGGCCAAGTGCCCCTCAGCCAGATCAGCACCATACTGGCAGTCTTGCAGAACACTCAAGCGCCCTCCGCCCAAGTCACACTTGGTTTGAGGGTTTGTCCCCACCCAAAGATTGGTCTTGGGGTGGGGGTGGGGACATCTCCTCCAGTTCCAGGAGATCTGGCAGGTTCAGGTCGACGATGCCTGTGTTCGCGAGGTTGCCACTTCAGGATACAGGATTCACTTCGATTAGCTCCCCCAGCATGGTTTCAGCCTCCTCCTCGCCTGTGTCTCTGGCTCGGGCGTCAGTGTTTTTTCTGGCAATCCGCACCAAGCTCCCTCAAGGAGTGATTAGGCCGGTCTCCGAGTCCGAGCGTGTTTCAAGGTTTTTATGCAAACCTTTTTGTGATCCCATGAAGGGCCGCTCAGTAGGGCCGATGTCGGTCCTCAAGGAGCTCAACCGGTATGTGTAAGGTCCTAGTTTCCACATGGAGTCGCTCCGGTCGGCGGTACCCTCTCTGGAGCGGAGAGAGTTTTCTGTATGCTATAGACTTCAGGATGCTTATCTGCATGTCTCTATTTCCCAGGTCCACCAGCGGCCTGGCACCCCTAATGGCGATCCTTTGCATCAAGGGCTTGGTTCCTTGTCTGATTGACATTCTAGTGAAGGTTCCATTTCGATGCGCCTGCCTGCTCAGCATCAGGATTACCCTGGATTTCGCAGTGTGCTTCGGCTGGATAGTTGATTTCAGCAATCTCTGTCTGATTCCATCATTAGGGATGGAATTTCGGGGGATGATTCATTCTCACTCAGGTGTCCAGAGGGTTTCTTCCCTCCAGGAAGGTCCAGCACTTACGTTCAGACGTTTCTCTACTCCTGAATTGCACCCTGCATACTCTTCACAATTGCATGCGAGTTTTCAGCAGGTTGAGGACCGCCTTCAAGGCAGTGTCCTTTGCGCAGTTCTTTTCTCGCCCTAAGCAGCGGGCAATCCTGTCTCGTTGGCACTGATCTCCAATGTCCTTGGACACAACGATTCGCCTGCCACCCCAGGGTTAACTTGACCTGGGCTGGTGGCTAGCCTTCCCGGCATTACATAAAGGGAGGTCATTTCTGTCACTGCTCTGGTTTACCTCTTTCCACCCTGAGTCCTCGAGGGCTCAAGTGCCTCGAGTCCGAGAGGATACCAGCTGTTCCCTTCACCTTGGATTGGGGCCGCAGGTCTTGGTACACGGGTCTCGTGCCCAATGGGTGAAGGGTCCTTGACCTTCTCCCTTACGCCCAGGCCTTCTGTCGCAGGGCCCTCTGCTCCGCCCCGCTGTACCGCGGCTGCATTTTTCACGTTGAAACTGCAATCCTAGAATCTCAGGGTTTGTCGGGTTCCGTTATCCGGACCATGATTCGAGCAAGCAGGCCTCAGTCCACCCGGATCTATTGCCCAGAAATTTCACCCCTTGGTATGTTCTACTCCAAGGGTGCCGTCTTTTCTACAGTCAGGCTGGGAGCTCGGGCTCGGCCTCTCCTCCTTGAGAGGTCAGAGTTCTGTTCCTTCAATTTTGTGCAGCGCAAGCTGGCCTCCCCCTCACAGGTTCTGGCCTTTTATTGCAGGGACTCGTACGTTCTGTCCCTCCGGTTCGTAGGCCTATCAAACCGTGGAATTCAATGCTTGTTTGGGAAATCATGCAGTCCTCACCTTTCGGACCGCTACGGGAAATTTCCCTACATTTACTTTCATGGAAGGTGGCCTTCCTGGTGGCCATCACTTCTACTCGCCAAGTGTCTGAACTGGCGGCTCTATCATGCAACTCTCTGTTCTGGGATCTGCATAAAGACAAAGTTGTTCTGTGTCTTGTTCCTTCATGTCTCCTTAGGGTGGTTTCATATCAATGAGGACATAGGTCTGCCCTCTTTTGCCCCTCGTCCTCTCATCTTGGAGGGCGATCGTTACATAAGGTAGACATGGTCAGGGCCATTCGGATCTACCTCTCTGCCGCGGATCTTTTAGGCGCGCCGAGCCATCTTTGTCATTCCTGAGGGCCCCTGCAGGGGGATGGCGACTTCTAGTCCGCCATTGCCAGCCAAATCCGGTCTGTAATTCCGCAGGTCACTGCTCACTCCACACGAGCAGTTGGTGCCGCCTGGGCGGTTCGGCAGCAAGCGCCAGCTTTGCGGGGTTGCAAAGCTGCCACCTGGGCTTCGGCCCATACTTTTTCTAAGTTCTACCTAACTCATGCCTTGGCCTCGGCTGCTGCAGGTCTCGGCCGTGGACTACTTCAGGCAGCAGTGTACTGATGCTTGTCACTGCTGATGAAGTTTTTTAGTTGCCCACCCTCTGGGACTGCTTTTGGACATCCCAAGGTGCTGTGTCCCCCAATGTCATTGGCGAGAAAATTGGATTTTTGTACTTACTGTAAAATCCTTTTCTCGTCCGATTCATTGGGGGACACAGCACTCTCCCTCGTTTTGTCTCCATGGAATTAGGGTTCTCTTTTGTTCCTGCTCTTAACCACAGCTTTTGTACCAACTGATCAGCCTGGCGTCAGCAGGAGGGATATAGGCCATCGGTGCGGGCCTAACACGTCTGGCCTGCCTAGTGTCTGCCTCCTAGGGCAAGGGCCTATATTCAAGGTGCTGTGTCCCCCAATGAATCTGACGAGAAAAGGATTTTAAAGTAAGTACAAAAATGCCATTTTTTGGGGGGGCCTAATGGCAAATCCAGTTCCACTATTACAACTTTGGGCTCAGGCAGATCACTATTAACCCCTTCCCGACATGGGACGTATGCATACGTCCTAGCGGGAAGTGACGTCCCGCAAATGGACATATGCATACATCCTGGCGATCGTGCATGCTTTAAGGGCGAGCCCCGCACGATCGCGACATGGGACCAGTGGTAAATTACCGCTGGTCTCATGCCACATCACCCACGGCCGGAGTGAGCTCCGGCCGTGGTGTTTAACCCCTTAACGCTGACGATCAATTAAGATCTTTGGAGCTAAGTCGCAGGCAGGAGGAGGGAGCCCCTCCTGCCTACTTCAGTCGCGCTGCTGCACTCTCGTGCAGCAGCGATCGCTTACCAGGCGGCTCCGGGAACTGAAGATCACTTCCCGGAGCCGTCTGTGACGTCACAATGCCCAAAATGCATTGTGGGCATCATGACTGACAGTTGTCATGGCGACCAGTACACAGTAGTAATACTTTGTACTGGCCTGCCTTCTAACAGCAACCTTCAGAAGATCAGAAGATTGCTGTTATAAATCCCCTACGGGGAAAAGTCAAAAAAGTGTATAGAAGTGAAACACAAACAAAAAATAAAATAAAAACACGTACACCGCCCTTTTCCCGTTTACAGATGCCAAACGCCCCAAAAAAGATCAAAAATAAATAAAGTACCCATATTTGGTATCGTCGCGTGCGTAACGACCTGTTCTATAAATATGTCATATTAATTAACCCATACGGTGAACGCTGTTAAAAAAAAATTAAAAAAACAACCAAAGAATTGCGATTTTTGTTCATTCTGCAGCACATAAAATGGAATAAAAAGCGATCAAAAATTCATATAAATGCCAAATTTGTACCAATTAAAACATCAGTTCATCCCGAAAAAAAAAAGTTCTCAAACGTCTCTGTATACAGAAAAATAAAAAAGTTATGGCTCGCAGAAGACATCGATGCATAAAAATAGTTTTACACAATAAAAACACTTATTTATTTTTTTTTAAAGTGCTTCAACATAAAAAAACTATATAAATTGGGTATCACCATAATCGTATCGACCCACAGAGCAACTAACTTGCAACTGCACAGTGAGCGCTAATAAAAATAAAAAATACTACTAAGATTGCAGTATTTTCCTTACCCTGCCTTCCAAAAAACAGATTAAAACCTATCAAAAAGTCTTGTCCATAAAAAATGATACCAATAGAAATGTCAACTCATCCTGCAAAAACAAGCCCCTACACAGTTCCGTACACAGAAAAATAAAAAAGTTATGGCTCTCAGACTATGGCGATGCAAAAACGTGTTTTTGAATAAAAGTGTTTTTATTGTGTAAAAGCAGTAAAACATGAAAAAAATATACAAATTTGGTATCACTGTAATTGTATTGACTGGCTGAGTAAAGCTAGCATGTCATTTATACCGCACGGTGACCGCTGTAAAAAATAAAATTAAATAACACGACCAGGTATTCTGTATTTTGTTCAAAATGCCTCACAAAAACCTTAATAAAAAGTGATCAAAGCTTCATATGCACCCCATAATGGTACTAATAAAAACGTCAACTCATCCCTAAACAAACAAGCCCATAATCTGCTCCGTATACAGAAAAATAAAAAAGCTATGGCTGTCAGAATAGGACAACATAAAAACGCAATTTTTTAAACACATTTATATTGTGTAAAAGTAATAAAACATAAAAAACTATATAAACTTTATATCATTGTAATTGTACCAACCCCTATAGTAAAGTTATCCTGTCATTTATCTCGTATGGCGAACATTGTAAGAATGAAACCCAAAAAACAATGGCGTAACTGCGTTTTTTCCCCCCATTTTCATAGCCTAATACCGAAAAAAAAACTATGGAACACATGTGCACCCAAAATGCACAGTACACCCCTAGATGAGATCCCTGAAGGGTGTTGAATCCAAAAGGGGGTGACTTCTGAAAGGTTTCACCTGTTCTGCTATTTTGGGGGCTTTGCCAATACAACATGGCTCCCACCAAAATCTGCGTTCCAAAAGCCAAATAGTGCTCCCTCCCTTGTACGCCCTGCCATGCGCCCAAACAGCAGTTTACACCCACAAGCAGGGTATTGCCGAACTTGGAAGAAATTGCGTGACAAAATTTTGGGTGCTTTTTTTTCCAGATTCCTTGTAAAAATGAAACATTTCGTAAAATTGAGTTGTTGGAAAAAAAAAATACCTTTTTATTTTCCAGCCTAACGCTAAAAAAATTTGTGAACACCTTGGGGTCATATACCCCTGACCCTGGATATATTCCTTAGGGGTTAATTTCCAATATGGGGTCTTTTTAGGGGGTTTTTTTAATTTTAGCCCTTGGGGTCTGAAAACCCTGAAATGGCCCCAAAATAAAAATCGTAATGAAAAATGAGACCCCAGAGCCCGAAAAGGTGTTTTCGAAGGCTTTGGTTGGCAAAATAGTGCACTGGGCCCACTAGGGGATTAACTGAAACGGAAATCGGGAAATAAATATTAATTGCTTTCCCGCCCCATCTACGGTTCTTGTAAAATGATAAAAATTAAAAACTGAAAAAAAAGTGAAATTTTGAAATTTCACCCCACTTTGTATATTTCCTGTGAACACCAAGGGGTAAATAAACTTTCCAAAAGCGTTTTAAATATTTAAAGGGGGTTTTATTTTCTTAGTTAAAGTTTTTATGAGGGTACTAACTTTACAGGCAATCAAAATACTTGAAGGGACGGCCTAAAAAAATGTATATTGAAAATTTTTTCTTAAAAAAATTACTACAAAATTTTCTAACCCCCCAAATGAGTAAAAAAAAAAGCTTTTAAAAAAAAATGCCAACCTCAGAAAAATTTGGTTTATGCTAGTTATAAGCATTTTGAGGGATAACAATTGTGTTTTTGAAGTTTGAATGGAAAATTTTTTTAAAAATTTTCACGTTCTTTGTTTTTTACAAATAAACAAGGACTTTTTGAACCAAAATGTTTACTACTTAAAGAAATGTTCCGGAAAAAAAGTTTTGAATCACAGGGATGGTAGATGGAAAAATAATTCCCCTTTCGTCCTCCCCCCCCAAATGGGGCGGGGGGAAAAGTGACTTGAATTATTTGGCGCGGACGCCGTAAACCCCTTTTCATTTGTCTTGGGGCCCGGGGCGGCCCCCCACCCCTGGCGCCCCCGTCCCGCCCGTTTTTCAGGCGGTTTTTGGCTCAATACGGGCCAACCCGGGAAAACCTTAAACCCCTTTGGACCAAAGGGGCACAAGTTGAAAAATGCTAGGGCTAAGTTTTTTTTTGTTGCCAAGCAAAAAAAACAAGTCCCCTTTAATTTTTCCAGAAAACTATAGAAAAGAAAGGGGGGCTCTGTTGGTTGCTAAGGGCAAACCAAAGTTTTAACCTAGACAGTTTTTTTGCTGTCCCTTTAAGGGGCATGATTATTATCCCACATCACTTTGGCAGGGAGTGACTCTCCAGCCTTGTTAAACGTTGTGAAAGAGACATCGCTGCATAACCAGGGAGAGAGTAGAGGACACATAGAAGTATCAGATAAAGTCTTTTATTTTTCTATTTTGCCTCAAAAAGACTTTTTTTAAAAATACCAAAAATACCACTTTTTTGCCCAGGGGTCTCCATAACTGGAATTGGTTTTATGCGTGTTATAAAACCAGCTGGGTGTTAATAGAACTGGAACTTATTTAATATATATTTTCATCTAGATGCAAAATACAAATCTGCAGTAATTTCAGCATGCATTAGGTCTGTATGGAATTGGGTAATCAAGCACAGGACCAGGACAACCACAGATGGCAAGTGGAGGACACTGAAACTCACTGTTACGATAATGGGGTCAGTTTGTACGGTTACGGTGGAGCGGGTCAGTTAGGACTGACTCAGCGGACACCAGGTAGATGTGGATCCTCTGGGCCACCATGAGCGGAGATTGTATAGCAGATCATGCCAGGGAGTGGAGTCTAAGGGACCCTGGTCTTCACCGGAACCCGCCACAAGGCCGGACGGGCTTAGCTGTGGAGAACCCCCAGATCGCTACCACTGATGTGGCTACTCACGGTGAGAGCCAAAGTGCTGAATGTAGGACAGCAGACACGAACAGAGGAGACAGGTGACAAACAGGGGCAACCGTAGACTTTAAGCAGAGTCCCAGATAGGTAGCAGACTGGCATGGCGGCAGGAAACAGCAGAATGATAACGCACTGGAATCAGCAACCACACAGCAGACAGGGGGCCAGGATCTCTGAAGAACACCAATTAACTGACCTTGAAGCAGAGGCAGGAAGTTCCTTAAATCACCGGAGGTCACAGGTCATTGGATAGGTAATTAGAGAACTGTCCCTTTAAATCACAGAGTGATGCCATGCACACCCTAGAGAGGGAGCGTACATGCTCGGGATGCCACGGAACAGGAGTGAAAATAGGCAAGTTAAGCCTGACGGAGAGCTCACCGCAGCAGAGGCAGAGGTAAATGTCGTGACATGGCCAGGCCCGTGGTCCAGGATGGGTACTGCGCATGAATCGGGAGCGCAATAGGGGACACAGCAAAGGCAAAGGCATGTTCGAGGTCCAAGGCAGGGACTGTGGCATGAACCGTGACACTCACACCAGCTAACTTCTCAAGACTCTAGCCCTTATATGGTTCTTAAAAGAAAAACAGGCTCAGTTTAAAATCCAACATGTAAAAAATAAGCAGCATCATTTAAATGAGGTGTTCTATAAATTGCTGACAAGTATCAATGCTGGCTTCTTATAAGGGTGCTTTCACACAGTGCAGTTTTGGTGCAATTAAACTGTCTTTATTACCAGCAAGCTTCTTTCCCTTATCTAAACTGTTTGGAAAGCGAGTAATCAGTTAGTGTGTTTGTAATCCACAAGACTTCAAGCACAGTAATTTAGTACTTACCTGAAACACCTTTCTGAACAATTTAGACAACTGAAAGAAGCTTGCTGGTAATAAAGGCAGTTTAATTGGAGTGCAGTTATAACTACACGAAAACTGTGCTGTGTGTGTTTCTGATAGCGTTTTTAATGCGTTTTTTTTGTGCAGGAAGGCACAGCAATTAATGCTGTACATTGCTACACATAAATCGCGGCAAAAATCACAAGAAAAATTGCGGTAAAATTGCGATTTTTGCCTTTATTTTGTGCAGCAATGAACAGCATTAATTGCTGTGCCTTCCTGCACAAAAAATGCATCAAAAACACACCAAAAACGCACTGTGTGAAAGCACCCTTAGGGGAGGTTCACATGTTGCAGTTAAAAACAACAACACAAGCAATTAAAAAGGCATGTGGTTTTCAATTAAGCCCAATTTCACCTGTGTTCAAAATTAAAAGTTAAGGGAAATGGGTTTTTCCCCGGGGGAAAAAATCCGACCCGGCTTATACTCGAGTCATGTTGGTGCTGGGGGCGCGCGATGGCCCGGGGCCCCGACAGGGACGCTTCGTTATATACGACTCCGGGGGAGCGCTATAGCTGAAGGCCGAGAAACCTAAGCCCCGGGGCGCTGCGAGGGCCCCGGGCGCTGTTAGCTACTTTTCCCCCTGTATGCGACTCCTCCGGAGGCAATAGGTGAAGGGTACCACTGCGCACAGAGAGCGAGGCTCCGTTTCCGCAGTGGACTGGGGGGGCCCAAACTCGCGGCCTCCGGTTTTTCCGGCACAGGCAGCGTTGTCACACGCTGCGTGCGCGGCCTGCGCTTCACCCCCTGTCCCGGGAAAAGGCAGGAAGACGCGGGAGGCCGGAAGGAGGAGGGGAGCGGCGGGAGACGGACAGGGGGAAGCCAGGAAAGGGGGGGGGTTTTTTTTTTTTTAAACCCTGCCTTAGCCTGCCTAAAGCCTGCCTAGAGGCCCCTTACTCCCTATAGCCTGTAGAGGCCCTAACCTGCCTAAGCTCCCTTTAAGGACCTATCCTCCCTTTAAACCCTGCCTAAGGCCAAACCCTGCCTATGCCCGCCTAGAGGACCTATACCTGCCTATACCCTTCCCTAAGGCCCTATACCTGCCTTTACCTCCCAATAGCCTGCCTAAGGACCATACCTCCCTTTATAGCCGCCTAGAGAACCTTACCTGCCTTTTCCCCTCCCTAGAGGACCTATACCCCCCTATACCCTCCCTAGAGGACCCTAAAAATTTTCCTATACCTGCCTATAGCCGCCTGGGGGACCTATAGCTCCCTTAGCCTGCCAAGGGGACCTATCCCTCCTATCCCCTGTATCCCTCCCTAGAGGCCCTATACCCTGCCTGAGGCCCTTACCTCCTTCCCCTGCCTTTAGCTCCCTAAGGACCTATCCTATACAAAATTTTTCGCCTAGCCTTTTTTGATGTGGCCACTATTCCTTTCACATTGTATACTAGTTACAGATATCCTATACTTTACAGCCATTACATACTCACCCCTACTATGCAAAGCACGGGAGGAATCATAAACACATTGAAATACATATATAAATATACTTGCCAACTCCCCCTTTTTGCGGGGGGGGGGCCCCTATTTGGGGGCCCCCCCCCCCCATCCCGGCAGGTGGCGAAACTCCAGCGCCAGCAGGCCGGGGGTTTTAAAAGACCGCGGCGCCGAGTAGCGTGGTCGTACTTGGCGCCGCCGGGCCGTTCCCACAGGGGGGTGAAGCGGCCGCTGCGCCCCTTCACCCCCCCGGGAGTCGCTGTGCAGGGGGAGGCAGGAGGGATCGTTCCCCTCCTCCTTCTCCCCCGTATGTACGGCCGTTGTGGCCGTAATAAGGTCAGGGCGCAGGGAAGTGAGCGTGGGGTGCACTCACTCCCCTGCGTCGTGAGGAGATTGGAGGTATCCGGGTGCAGGAGCCTGGGGGTAAGTGACTTTTTTTTTTTATTTTTTTAGCATAAGGGGGCTTACTGGCTACAATGGGGGGAACTACCTAACAACAAAAAGGGGGATACCTGACTACAATGGGGGGATCTACCTGGGAACAGAGGGGGCATCTACCCGGGGTACAATAAGGGGGCCTACCTGGCTACAATGGGGGGAAAATACCTTTACAACAAAGGGGGCATACCTGGCAACAGAGGGGGCACTAGCTGGCAACAGAGGGGGCATCTACCAGGGCTAACAATGGGGGCACTACCATGGCAACAGAGGGGCTCCTGGTAACAAAGGGGGCATCACCTGGCAACAGAGGGGGCATCACCTGGCTAACAATGGGGGCACTACCTGGCTAACATGGGCACTACCTGGCTAACAATGGGGGCAATACCTGGCTAAAAATGGGGGAACTACTGGGCTACAATGGGGCAACTACCGGCTACAATGGGGGCACTACCGGCTAACAATGGGGCATTTACCCGGTAACCAATGGGGGTATCTACCTGGCTACCAAAGGGTGCAATCTAAAAAGGGGGATCTACCTGGTAACAAAGGGGGCATCTACCTGGCTAACAAAGGGGCACTACCTGGCTAACAAAGGGGGGCATCTACCTGGCTACAAATTGGCTCTACCTGGCTACAGAGGGGCATCATTGGAACAGAGGGGGGATTCTACCTGGCAACAGAGGGGGCATCTACCTGACTACACAGGGGGCATCTACCCGGCTAACAATGGGGGGCACTACCTGGCAACACCGGGGGCACTACCGGGCAACAATGGGGGCATCTACGTGGCAACAGAGGGGGCACTACCTGGCTAACAATGGGGGCAATTACTTGGCTAACAATGGGGGCACTACCTAGCTAACAATGGGGGCACTACCTGGCTAACAATGGGGGCACTAGCTGGCGAACAATGGGGGCATCTACCTGGCAAACAAGGGGGGAATAAACCTGGCTAACAAACGTCGCACGACCTGGCTAACAAAGGGGGGCATCTACCTGGCTAACAAGGGGGGCATCTACATGGCTAACAAAGGGGGGCATCTACCTGGCTACAAATTTGGCTCTAAACCCGCATCTACTTGGGCATTACTTGGGTAAGAGGGGGCATCTATTGGCTATAGGGGGATTCTTGTACAGAGGGCATTCTTGGCTACAGATTGGGATCTATGGCTACAAGGGGCATCACTTGGCCTAGGGGGCATCTACTTGCCTAAGGGGGCATTACCCGCTGTAAGGGGCACTACCTGGTTGTGGGGGGGCTACTACCTGGCTATAAGGGCATCTACCTGGCTTTCTTCCAAAGCCGTTATGCAGTTAGGTGGAGTGGGTGTGGCTTTTTAAGGGGCGTGGCACACCGACAAGATGGGCGTGGCTATGTAAATATTTGACGCGGCGCGTCAACTATGATATAAATACATTTCATATTGGGGGAAGGGATATAAGTTGCTAATGCACCATTTGTTCCATCATTTAAGTGACCATGCATTAACTATTTGCATTGATCTTACCAATGTGTTAAAGGGGTAGTCTCACTACAAGGATTGCATTTTATGTTAAAGATCTTGCAAAAACAAGTCACTTTGCAATATGTGTCCATTAACAGTATCCTACCTATTCTGAGATATCCCCTCTTGTATGGGCTGCATCAGCTCCTCAGGTCGCTATAGCTACAGACCTGTTTGATCTTTCATGATAGGATGCCAGCACTGGTTACTATAGCTACAGAGCTGATTTCTACTGCAGCCTAGTAGTATCCAGTAAACATGCCCCTGAATTAAAAATGAAACCAAGAAAACAGGACTAATGTAAGATGAATCAATGTAGTGAGACAACCCCTTTAAAATGGCTTTGCCCAAGGGGTTCAACTGGTATGACAAATCTATATGAGAATTGGAGACATTAAGTGGAGGACAGCATCATTGCAAAATAAAATCTAGTCTTTTGATATGTGATCAATTTGTAATGTTTTCTGGATAATGTCTTTGTGATTTTATACCGTAACCACCACCAATTCCCTATTGTTTTTCGTCTGAATCTTTATTGTTATAGCTGTCTTTAAAAAAATTCATAAGCTTTCAGCTTTCATCTATGTAGAATGATTTTAGAAGTTGATGATAGCTTTTTCTGTGTCATCATGACCTCTATTTTCTATGTATGAAATTTAGCATTTAAACGCATAATATTATCCTAGAATGTGCCTAATTTATGAACCTGCTCTACAGCGGGTCATAAATCAGGCACATTCTAGCGCTTGTACGACATTTCTGGCTCAGGTATTCCACTTTGAAAGTGTTATACCTATTCCAGCAGTAATGTGCCTAGAATTGCTGTAGTTCTAGTGCGCCCAAAGTGCTGCGGGCGCTATGTAATGCGCCTAATAATGGGGCCATTTAAAAATGTAGCGAATGTGGCTGTGCTGGATATCGGGCTGAAAAGACGCCAGATATCTGGCGCAGCCAATTTCTTACATGCCGCCCTTTATGTATCTCTATGATCTTATATTTGTTTTTGTAATGCTGGAGTGTGTATTAAGGTATACCTTGCAGATTTGGATATACTAGATGTCATTTCACCTTCATTTTGTGTTCAATTACTTGAAATTTATTGACTTATTCTGTCTTCTGTAATACTGTAAAAAAAACTTTAACAAAAAAGAAAAATGGCCACAATTTGGTATACGTTTTATTGGTTTTATCTGTCACCTACAGGTCATAATGACATCCAGTTATTAGATATATCATGAAAATCTATTAAAAGGTTCATTGTAAGGGACCCTGAAACCTGGAAAGAAAGGCAAGGAAAGACATTGAGCTCTAGCACTGACCATGCCTACTTGCCCACCTGACCTTAGGTGGTCAGCGACACCTGGTCAATGTTCCCTTCACTAGGCAAGTGAAACACAGAACAAGACAAGCAAACACAAAGGAATAGTCAGGAAGATACAGGTCAAACCGGAGATAGCAAACAATACAAAAATGGAGGTCAAGAAGATAGGCAAGAGATCAGCAATCCAAGCAATGTAATCCAATATCAAACGCCAGCTCAAGCTACAAGAGACTATCGCAAGCGATGTCCGAGAGCACAAGTGGTCTTCTTATGGGATGGGACGGTTAAAGTTTATTCTGATTTCATGACAGATTGTGAGAAAAACATGCATATGTGTCTTTTTATATAGCGAATGTAAACTTCTGATTTCAACTGTAAATATGTATAGACACAAGGTATGAAACAAACTTTATTAAAGTAATGGCAAGTTACATGGAGGATGTGTTATGTTTCTACTTTGCAAAGTTTTTTTAAGCAAATATTTAGTCATATTAATAGACAGTGAAGTATAAAGATGATATGAATAAGACGGGAAGTAAACAATCAAGAAACATTCAAGTAGTTCAAGGGATTGAGAATCACATTATAAAATTCTACCCAGAAAAACTTCAAAACATTTAGAACAAAAAGGTCTTGCAGGCATATTAAAAATAAGATTTTATGGAGTAGGTAATAGGAATTTCAAGTAGATTCTAATTTGAAGGGGTTGTCCCATCTGAGATGTAGATATCGATAGGCTATGCCATCAATGTGTGTTACGTGCGAATTCAACCTTTAGGACCCGCACCTATCCCAAGAACAGTTCCAAAAGGTGGTCAAAACTCTCCCAATAATTTCAAAGGGAGCTCTGAGTACAGCTAAGCCAGATCTTGATAGGTGCGGGTCCCAAGATCCTAGTAATATACCATCAATGTCTAAGATGGAACAACCCCTTTAAGAGTGCACACATAATGTAAACATACGAGAAGGGTTCTAAAACCTAATTTTTGCTCAGGGACTTGGAGGAGACCATAGAATAAATCCACGGAATGATGCATAGCTACTTGGAACTTTAACCATCTATCGTATCTATATAAATCTTTAATGACAATTTGACTTTGATTGTCAGCAACAATATCGTTTATGTGCTTTATATATTCATCATGGTGCTTTTTTGTTCTTTACATGCATGCCCCTGTCACTACCCCTGCTATTGTATTGCTGCGGAATGGTGGTACACTGTTTTTCATGTTGCTCATGCACCTATACTTTGTTTATCAGGTGCCTATGGCTATGTCTACATAGCACTGGATTCTTGGCGGAATTTCAGTGGATTCAGTATTTAGAATCTGCTGAAAATCCAACTTTACCCAGCGCTGTGTAGACCTCCATAGAAAATCCGTGCTGTAGTCTACACAGCACAAGTTTTCTACTGAAGCATCTGGCTGTCCGGCCGAAGATAGAACACGTTCCTGCTAGATTCCCGTAGTCTCAACGTACAAGGCTGGCAGGAATCCAAAATCTGACTGTGATTTTTTGTGCAAAAACCGCAGTAAAAACTGCGGTGCGGCTAAGATAAAATACTGTCGGATTTACGACGGTGTTTTAATTTTAGCTGTGTAGACATAGCCTCTGCTGGGTAACCTGATAACTTTTATGACATTGATGTCTAAGCTCCCCATTCTTAACCTACACATACAGATTGTACTAGATGTGTAAACAGCCCATAAATAGCATACTATCTTTTTTTTTCGTCTATGTACATTTAAAAGGTGTGTCTTGCATTATACCAACCACCCCTAAAGTACACATAGCGCATGGAAGTTCTCATGACTTTCAAAGCTTAATTCTAATTCTTTGCTATGTTTTTTTTTTGTTGTTTTTTTTTTTTTACCAATGGAAGACATATGGTGCAGTGCTTTTTCAAGTCTTATAAAAATGTATATGTAACAGTATACATTTTTTAGGAATGTATACAAATGAAAAATGTTTACCAAGGGGCGCATTTATTACGGGGCGGGGCCGTAGTCTGCCATCCTTTTGCACAAAAAATGATTTAAATCAGGGCCCCTTTCAAAATTAGGCGAATTTTCTTGCGCCCAAGGCCCTTTTTAATGGCCGGGGTCGGGGGGATCTGAAAAGGGGTTTTTACCCAGTTTTATATTCTCCCCATTTATGACTGGAGGGGCAAAAATGATGCATTACTGCTGGAACAGGGAGACCAAGTTTAAATGGTTTACCCAGCTTATTTGTGTTTGAAGTGAAATCACCAAATCTGCGACCCACAGTAGAACAGGTTCATACAACCAGGCGCATTCTGCGCTACGAATGCACGTTAAAAAAAAATGGCGTCTGGGTGCCAAAATACATATATGCCGCCCCAGATGCTCACTTTTGCTAACACGAGTGATGTATATGTTTGCAAATATCTTGACAATATAAACAAACGTAGCCAATGAAATTGTAGGGCAAAAAAGTGACAGCCATTTCAGAAAGTAATTTGTAAAAAAAAAAAAAAATTTCACCATACGACAGTCTTTCCTGAGAGATTGTATTTTGTATCTCACTCACCATACAGTCAAGATCCGCGATTGCAGCACGGTTTGATGAAAGATCCAACCCAATTTGGCTATGTTCACCGGCTTAATTTCGGGAGTAATTAGCCCCCCAAATTGCCGTGGGCGGGGGGGGGGCCGGGAGCGGGGAGTGAGCGGGGGGCCCGGGACTTCGCGGCCCTAGCAATCATGCAGCGGTGCGTTAAAACCCCCCTGAAATGAATGTCAAAATTTTCTCCCCTCCCGGGGGCTTCGCCGGGCGGGGAGAGGAGACTAATCCAATTTTTTCTAGAGAACTGTGAAATTACCTAATGAATGGGCGTTTTCGGCCCCTATTGGGCCACTTCGGCCCGTAATACGGACCGAAATACGGCCCATTTTATTTA
>JAODAL010036833.1:0-41163 GCA_025379985.1 Phyllomedusa bahiana
AGAAACTCCTGGCAAAAGGGACAAGCTGCAAATAGAGAGGACTGTCTGCAGCCGGACCATCCATCCCATCCATCTGCACCTGAGAACAGGGATTGCCGGCCATCTATTTGTACATTTGTGTTTGGGGGATCTGTTCACCATCTTGTTCCAGAAAATTCAGTAAAACAAACTGTTGTTGAGCTGGTGTTGGAGTCGTGTTCTTTGTCCGTGACTTCGCTGTATTCCGGAAAACCTGCCCTCGGTACTCGGCTTACAGAGGAAGGAAAGGTGCCAGAGGTTAATGATAGGTCATCAATAACTTATTTGATTTTCCCTTATGAACCCTGTTTTTTTTGTGGGCTGAAGAGAAGTTTTTATCATTGCCATCTCGGGATAACATTTTATTCCAATTTTCGTGGAAACTAAATGACCAAACCCTCCCCGACTCCTCCCCCGCCCACCCCCACTCCACAACTTTGGCATTTGAAATGTGTTTTACTTCTTTAGTGTTCAACATATGGAATAAATGATGTCATATATTAATAGATCAGACTTTTACAGACATGGCGATACCAATTATGTGTAACTTTTTATTTTTTTATCTGTAAAATGGCAAAAGGGGGTGTTTAAAAATATATTTTTTTATATTTTTAAAACTTTTTTTTTTACCTCTACATGTAATCCCCTTAAGGTGCTTGACCAATAAGGGGCATGATCACTTGTATACTGCTCTACTTTATTTATATATTGCAGAAAGATCCTCATTTATTTAAATGTCATAATTGCTGCAAAGTCTTAATGATTATCAGCAGGGTACAGCAGCTATTATCTGTATCTAACGTGTATGGAGCTGGCTTAGCGAGTTCACCAGTTAGAGTGGATGCTGGTTTCGCGCTTCTACCTTTCTGCTTATAAAAGTACCAGGCTCTGTTTGTTCCGTTCATCCTGCAGCAATATGTAATTAATAAGGCTGTGGGGGTTTCTATAGCAGTGATTGGCATATCAGCTCTGCTATTCCTAGCTACTCATCTTACAGTGAGATGAGTACTGAAAATTTATAATGTGTAGTACATGAAGCTATGAAGCGCCGAGGCTTAACAAGCTCCTGTGCCAGGAATAATATTCATCAGAGAGTGACTCACCATGGACAGACAGCAGTATGGAGTTATCAGATACGAGAGAAAGCAGAAAAAGGTGGTCAGTAACTAGCAAAAAACTTGTGTACACTAGCAGTAGAAAAAAATCTCCTCTATCTCATGAACAAAGCAAAATCAAAACAGCAATGTTTCTGGTAATAGTCTTCATGCCACTATTTTGTGCTCCTCCTCCTAGATCTATACTCTGCCTCTGATACAGTTGATCGCTCACTAGTCTTACAAATTCTCTCTTCCTTTACTGACTACCCATTGCTTAGACAATTTAATTCAAACTGCTAACAATTACATATATATTCTCTCCAGAACCTGTCCCCTCCATACATCTCTCCACTTATCTCCAGATACCTCTCTTCATGCAATCTATGTCGCTCACAGGACCTTCTTCTCTGCTCTCCCCCTGTCAGCTCCTCACCCAACCGTCTCCAAGACTTCTCTCGCGCTTCCCCCAGACTCTGGAACTCACTGCCCCAACACATCAGACTCTTCCCCCACTCTCACTAGGTTCAAATAAAACCTGACTCCCATCTCTTCAGGAGCCTATAACCTACAATAACCCTTCTGCCATTACCCCATCATACTCATAGCTCTGTCCCTCACAAGACCTTCTCCTCTGCTCTCCTCTTGTCAGCTCCTCACACAACCGTCTCCAAGATCTCTCTCGTGCTTCCACCGTTCTCTGGACCTCACTGCCCCAGCACAGCAGCCCTCCCCACCCTCACAGTTTCAAATAAACCCTGAACCCCCCCCTTTTCTGGAGCCCAAACCTACAAAAACCCCTTTCTCCATTACCCCATAAAATCTCCCATCTTTGCCCCACAAGACCTTCTTCTCTGCTCTCCTCTTATCACCCCCCTCACAAAAACCCTCAAGACTTCCTCCTGTGTTTCCCCCCCATACTCTGGAGCTCACTGCCCCAACACATCAGACTCTGCAACCTGGAATGCAACCTGAAACCCATCTCTTCCGGAAAGGCTATATTCTACAATAACTCTTCTGCCATTAGCCCATCATACTCACAGCTCTGCCCTCACATTCTGCCTCCCCCTTCTACATTGTAGATTGTAAGCTCTTGCAGGCAGGGTCTTCCCTCCTTCTGTATCAGTGCATTATGAAGTGTTATTATTGTATTTTTTCCCCGGGCCCGCACCCGGAATTAATGGGGCCTTAATAATAATAATAATTATTATTATTATTATTTTTATTAAAATTTTTTCCCTTTCCCCTACAAAGGGGGAAAACTACTCATTGGGGGGGGAGAAAACCCCTTTTTGGGCCCCATGGGCTTTTACAACAACTTTGGGTTTTTTCCCATTCTCTTTTCCCAACTAGTGTCCCATCTCTGCTCTGTCAACCTTTTAAAAGACTAAAACCCCCTCGGGCTTCTGGGCCCCCGGGTTAAATTTTGCTTCATATGTTGAATAGTTAAAACCCCCGATAATTTTTTCATTTTTTAATTATCAAGGGGTTTAATTTTTAAAGTTATGCAATGCCGGAACAAGTCAGGGTGGGGAAATCTCCCGAGCTGGGGGCCGGGTGCTGTGCCCAATGTAACACCCGGCACATGTTCCCCTTATATTTTTCATAAAAGCTTCTGAAAGCGTCCCAAAGGGGCGGTAAAACTAATTTCAAGAAATCGCCTTAAAGATTATTGGCCCCTAAAAAACCCGCCGTAAAAAGGCCCGCAAACTCTCATTAATTTTTTGGCTGAGGGCCCGTGGCAACAGAAAAAGGGATGAGTTTACTTGTCATTTTTAAAATTTTAAAGCATTATTAATGGCGATTCCTAAAAAGGGGAAATTTTGTTCGATTTTTTTAATGCCCCCTGTTTTTTTCTGATACCCCAGACAAAACAAACCCCCGCACAGGCCAAAATTTTAAAGATAATAATTTGGGGGCGCCTGCTGGGAATTTACTGCATAGAATTTTACAGTCACGTTTCAGATTCAGGTTTATGTTCGATTGGACCCAAATCTGAGCAACTCGATTCTGATTAAATGAAATAAGACTTCGGAGGGAAAATTTAAAAGGGTCCCTTTCCCGGACTTAAAAAGGGGGTTTTCCCCACTACAAAGTTGCTTTTTATGGTTTAAAAATCTTGCAAAAACAATCACTTTTTTCAATATGTGTCCCTTAAAAAGTGTTTCCAACCCCCTTCCCAATATCCCCCCTTGTATGGGCCCCGCATAAACTCCTCAGGTTTGGGTTTAGCACAGACCCCCGTTTTTTTCTCTTTAAGAAAAGGCCGCCAGCAAATGGGGTTTCTAAGCTACAAAACCGTTTAATCCCCTCCTTTAAAGGCTGGCAGCACTGGTTCTTTAGCTACAGCCTTTTTTTGGTCCTCCCTGAAAAGGCTTTCCAGCGCCCGGTTGCTATACTTCAGACCTGGCTTTTTAAATTTCAGCCTAGTAGAACCAGTAAAAAAAGCCCCCCGAATTCAATTTTAAACCAAAAAACAGGAAATTTTAGGTAAGATGAAAAAAATGTAGTGAGACAACCCCTTTAAGAAAGCTCATTGCTCCATTTGGGGGATGATGAAAAAAAAGGGGAAAAATTTGACTCATACTTACCTCCCAGGACGCTCCCCTTTAGTCCCCGGGACCGTTTCCAAAAAATCCCCCCTGTAACACTGAGGGCCCCAACGGCAACCAAAGACTGGGGGCAGCCAAAACCCAGGGCCCCATGGTCAAGTGCGGTGAAGTGTAGTTTTGTGATTGGGTGCACCTGTCAAACGGAGGAAAGAAGACCGCTCGGGGGTACACAGGGATTTTAAAGGACCGGCGCCGGGACTGAACAAGGGGGAACCTTTTGGGGGGTAATTTTGGGAAACCTTGTCTTTTTTTTTTTATCAATTTCCCCCAAAGGACCAATACTTTCTTTAACATCCCTTTAACAAAAAAATGGGTCCTACCCTTTTATTTTGGGGGAAAAGGGGTTTTTTTTGGGTTTTTAAAAGGGTTTAAGGAGTTCCCCCGGGAGTAATGGTAGGAAAACAAAAATCCCCATTAAAAAACAAATTTAAACAATGTTTTTTAAACCCCGAAAATGGGCTCCCCAAAGCTCTGGCCAAAAAACCAAACAGTTTAGGCTGCTCCCCGGGTATAGTTATCCCATGCCACTACGATCCAACCAGTTGGAGAAATTTTGGGGGAGGTGGAAATATCGCCCTTGGGTTCCTATTTATTTTTTTTGGGGTTCCCTATAGCTTTAAAGGGTAGGTCGGGGTGTATACCCCAAACTTCCCCCTAAAAGTGAATGGGAGGGGCAGGGTCAAGGGGCCCCCTCCCCCTCCTTTTTGAGGGGGCAAAAGCAGAGAGCGCGGGTAGAAACAATTTTTTATTTTACCATTTTGCAGCGCCCCGTTACTGGGGGGGGGGGGCTCCTGGAGTGGGGTTCCCCCTTAAAGGTCCAATGTCACCTTAAGTTACGATAATATAGGAATAACCCCTATGCTTTGGTAACAGAAAGTCATGTTGCTTTTTTGGCCCCCCAAGTTTTCGGGTGGCCCCGAGGATACAATATTGTAAGGGGCCCCCCGAGCAGATGGATGTCACTGCCCCCTCTGCTAACCCTACTGTGTATGGGGCCCCGGACAGAAGGAAGGGCAACCGGGGACCTCAGCAAAACCCCACCGGGGGTTTAAGTGCCCCCCCGGGGCAACCCGAAGTCACTTTCACCTTTTGGGGTAATCCTACGTATATGGGGCCCGGAGCAGACAATGTCCCCTGCACCTCTGCTAAACCCCCCTGTGTATGGAGCCCTGGAGCCAAGAAGGATGACACTGGGGACCTCCTAACCCTACGGTGGTTGGGGCCCTGGGGCAGACGGGTGTCACTCACCTCTGGTAACCCTACTGGTTTTTGGGGGGCCCCAAACAGATTTATGTCACTTGGGGACCCCCCTGCAACCCTCCTTTTGTATGGGGCCCCCGAGCAGATGGATGTCACTGCACCTCTGCTAACCCCCACTGTGTAAGGGGGCCCCAGAGCAGATGGAAGTCACTGCACCTCTGCTAAAAACCCTTTCTGTGTAAGGAGCTCGGAAAACAGATGGATGTCACTGCCCCCCTCTGCTAACCCAAATGTGTATGGGGGCCTCGGGGCAGACGGGTGCCCCTGCAAACCCCTGTTTAAACCCCACTGTGAAGGAGGGCCCCGGGGCAAATGGAAGTCACTGCCCCCTCTGCTAATCCCCACTGTATATGGGGCCCCCCGGGGCAGGACGGATGTCACTGGGACCTTGCTAACCCTACCCGTGTATGGGGCCCCGGAGCAGACGGGTGTCCAAATGCACCTCTTTCTAAAAACCCCAATGTGTTAAAGGGGGCCCCGGAGCAACGGATTTAAATGCAAACCCCTGCTAACCCTACTGGTTTATGGGGGCCCCGGGGGCAGAAAGGGGTTCAAATGGGAAACCCCCTGCTAACCCTACGGGGTATGGGACCCCCCGGTAAGAGACGGATGTCACTGCACCCTGCTAAAAAACCCCACTGTTATTGGGGCCCGGGGCAGATGGATGTCACTGCACCTCGCTAAACCTACTGTTTTATGGGGCCCTGGAGGGAGACGGGTGTCACGCAAACCCTTTTTTAACCCCCACTGGTATTTGGGGCCCCCGGGGCAGACGGGTTTTCACTTTGCACCCCCTTTTTTTAAACCCCCCCCGTGTATGGGGCCCCGGAAACAGACGGATTTCACTGCACTCTTTCTATCCCACTGTGTATGGGGGGGCCCCGGGGGGGAGAAAGGAATGTCCTGCACCTTTTGCTTTAAACCCCACGTTTTATGGGGGCCCCGGAGCAAACGGGTGTCACTGGGACCTCTGCTTAAACCCCACTGGGGTAAGGGGGGCCCTGGACAATGATGTCAATACAAAAATCTGCTAAAACCCTACTGTTTATTTGGGGGCCCGGAGCAGACTGATGTCCCCCAAAAGCACCTCTGCAAACCCCACTGTGTATGGAGCCCGGGGCAGACGGGGTGTCCTGGGGCACCTCCCCACTAACCCTACTGTATAAGGGGCCCCCCCAGCCCGACGGGTGTTTACTGGGATTCTGGGTAACCCCACTGTGTATGGGAACCCCCGGGGGCAGACAAATGTTACTGCACCCCCTTTTTAACCCTACTGTGTATTGGGGGCCCCCCCAGCAGACGGAAATTTTACTGGCCCCCTCTGCTAAACCCCATTGTGTATTTTTGGGGTCACAGCAGACGGATGTCACCCCCCAAAACCCCTGGGTAAACCCCACTGTTTTAAAGGGGCCCGGAGCAGACGGAGTCACTGGGCCCCCCTGCTAACCCCCACCTTTTGTATGGGCCCCCCAAACAGACGGATGTTTACTTGCACCCTGCTAACCCCCAATGTTTAGGGGCCCCCGGAGCAATGGATGTCAAATGCACCTCCCTAACCCTAGTGTGTATGGGGGCCCCGTAGCAGACGGTGGGATGACTGCACCTCTGCTAAAACCCCGCTGTGTATGGGTCCCAGAGCAGTGGATGTCACTGCACCCTTCTAAACCTAAATTTTTATGGGGCCTCGTAGCAACGGAGTCACTTTCAAACCTCTGCTAAAACCCCACTGTTTATTTTGGGGGGCCCGGGGCAACGGATGTCACTCCCCTCCCGCTAACCCTAAATGTGGTAAAGGGGGGGCCCCGACAAGGATATCACCGGGGACCCTGGGGTAACCCTACTGTGTAAAGGGGCCTGGACAACAGATGTCACTGGGAAACCCCTGCTAACCCCACTGTGAAGGGGGCCCTGGACAACTGATTTTTTTCACTGCACCTCTGCTAACCCAATGTGTATGGGGGCCCCCCAAGCAGACGGGTGTCCCCTGCACCTCTGCTAACCCTACTGTTTTATGGGCCCCCGGGAGCAGACGGATTCACTGCACCTCTGGGTAACCCTACCGTGTAAAGGGGTCCCCCAAACAGACGGGTGTCCGCAAACCCCTGCTAACCCTACTTTTATGGGGCCTCGTAGGGGGACGGATTCCCTGCAAAACCCCTGCTAACCCTACTGTATATAGGGGGTCCCTTGTAGCAGACGTGTCCCCTGCACCTCTGCTAAACCCCCCACGTGTAATGGGGCCCCGGGGCAAAAAGGAATTTCAAAGGCAAATAAGGGGGAAAATCACCAGTAAAGGGGCCCCCCATTACGCCTTGGGGCTTCCCACCAATAACGTTCCCTGGGTCTTTTGGGGTTTCCCTGACCTGCAATCACCCAGCCTCAGTGATCCTAAGCTTGTACATTGCAAAGTGTCCCGTGCAGTGGGACAAAACAGAAGCCTTTTGTGTTAAAAGGGCTGTGAAATGTCCTAAAAACTAAAACCCCAAGATGAAAGGGCTCGTGATTTTGGGGGGTTTTTATTAGAATTTATTACAAGAGATTCATCTTCCAGACAATTATATTACTCGTTTAAAATTTACATCCTGGATTATTTCAAGCTGTCGGGGAAATACAGGGACCTGTACGTTATCATCTCACACTAACACATCTTACCAGAGGGGGCAAATAAAATAGTTATTGACTTGTCTGTATTATCCTATAAAAGTTACTGAGGAGGAAGACATAGTCTATTTGGGGCTGTTTATTAAAAACCCCTTTTTGGGACCCCCTCCGGGGGGTTTTCCCCTGTTTCTTTTTAAAAAAACCCTAATAGAATTTATTCATTTTTTTTTTCCCCAAATCGGAGATGCCCAAATTGTGTGTGGTTTTATCATATTTTGCTTTGGGAACGAAACTTCATGGTCCTGTTCCCTTAAAAATCAGTGTAATTGGGTTTAGCAATAACCCCTTAAAAATACAAAATTTTTCTAAACCTAGCCATTTAAAGGAGATGTCCCCCCTAGACCCCCTGGTTTTAAAGGGAAGGGATAAAGGGGCTATAATCAAACTATACACAGCCCCCATATATCCAGGAATTCACCATCTTGCTAGACTGCTATGTGTAAGAAGGATAAAAAGGAACTAGTTCTGAACATTGCCATCCTGCTAGACTGCTGTGTATAAGGAGAGTAAAAAGGGGCTAATATTGAAACAGGCAACCTTGCCATACTGCTGTGTGTACAGAAGGTAAAAAGGAGCTAGTACAAAAGTTTTGCCAATGCCCCGTATATCCAGAGATACACCAACCTGCTAGTGTGCTATGTGTAAGGAGGGTAAAAAGGGGCTAGTACAAAAAAACTTTGCCAACGCCCTGTATATCCAGGGATACACCAACCTACTAATGTGCAATGTATAAGGAGGGTAAAAAGGAGCTAGTCCCAAACTTTGCCAATGCCCCATATATCAAAAGTACACAAACCTACAGGTGTCAATTTTTGGGAAGGAGGGTAAAAAGGGGCTAGTACAAAACTTTGCCAAGGCCATGTATATCCAAGGATACACCAAACCTAACCCCTAAAAAGCCAAAGTGAAAGGGGGGGGAAAAAGGGGGTATTTCAAAACTTTTTTTAAAGCCCCACCCTCCCCTGTATATCTAGAGATACACCAACCTACTAGTGTGTTGTTTAAAAAGGGGGGGGTTAAAAAAAAGGTTAGAAAACAAAAATTTTTTCCAAAGCCCCCCCTGTTAAAAACCAGGGATACACCAACCTACTAGGGTGCTATGTGTAAGGAGGGTAAAAAGGAGCTAGTACAAAACTTTGCCAACTCCCTGTATATCCAGGGATACACCAACCTAATAGAGTGCTATGTGTAAGGAGGGTAAAATGGGTCTAGTTCTGAACTTTGCTGTTTCCCGGGTAACTTCTAAAAACATAAGGGGGGTTTAAAAAAAGGGGGTAGTTTCTAAACCCTTTCCACCTTGCTATACTGATGGGTATAAGGAGAGTAAGAAGGGGCTAAAAAAGAAAAAGGGGAACCTTTTGTTGCCATAATGCTGTGTGTACAGAAGGTAAAAAGGAGCTAGTACAAAGTTTTTGCAAATGCCCCGTATATCCAGAGATTTAAAACCAAACCCGCTAGAGTGCTATGTTTTAAGGAGGGTAAAAAAAGGGGCTAGTACAAAAATTTTCCCAAAGCCCTGTATATCCAGGGGAAAACCAACCTAATAGAGTGCATGTTAAGGAGGGTAAAAAAGGGTCTAGGTTTTTGAAAATTTACTGTCCCTAGACGCTATGCATACAGAAAGGGGGGGGAAAAAAGGGGCTAGTACGAACCCTTTCCACCCTGGGTAGACTGCTGAATAAAAATTTAAAGGGGGAAAAAAGGGGGGAGTAAAACCCAAACCCCCCCCTAAAATCTACAAAATTTTCCACCCGCCAAAACTCCCGTGTAAGAGGGAAAGTAAAAAAAGGGTCTGGTACCAAACTTTTTTCAAGAAAAATATCCAGGAAAAAAAAACCATCCTGCTAAACTGTTAGTTAAAAAGTAAACCGGGGGATATTAGAGGGAAACCTTTAAAACCCTGGGAAAACTGCTACCAAAAAGGGAAAGTTAAAAGGGCTAGTTAAACCCGACTTTGTCAAACCCGCCGATACCCCCCGGGTTTTAAACCCCCCTGCTAACTGGGTTTTGTGTGCTGGTTTTTTCCCGGGGCTCGAAGTGCATCATACACTGATTGAGGAACCACACCAAGGGGAAAGGGGAACCCCCCCAAAAAAAGGGGAAGGGAGAGCAGGTTTCTACTGGAACTAGACACGGCAGCAGGAGGTGGAGCTATAGCAGGTAGGAGAGAAAGTGTAGGTCTCAGACACAACTTCATCCAGACGTGTGGTAACTGCCGAAAGTTTCTGGAAGAGTTGCTCCAGGTGGATGCCATGACAGTTCACAACAGCTGTCAGGTGCTGGTTATCCGGTAGAATCACATCGGTGGGATCCATAATTATGGTCAGTTTATACTGTAACGATCCGACAGGTATCAGTAAGCACTGACCCGTCGATCGCCTGTTATATGGTGGATCCTCAGTGATCACCGCAGGCAAGATGGTATTGGTGGAGACCTGTGGTGATGGCCGATGTACAGGACAGGGACAGCCCGTATAGGCAGCTGTGACAAGTCACAGCCAGGTAGCCGTAGACAGGTTGCAGGTCCCAGGCAGGTAACGGACTTGGTACCGTGGCAGGTAATCAACAGTAGGTGTAACAGACTGGCGCAGCAACAGGAACAACTGAAATGCATACCTCCCAATGTTTAGAGATTGCAAAGAGGGACACATCAGGCCCGCCTCAACCAGGGGCCCAAACACATGACATCACATCAAGACACGCCTCTAACCACCCCGCCAAACACATCATGCTAACTTTTTAACGCCAAAAAAGACACTTTCTCAGGGTTGCTTTGTACCAATGATGAAATATTAAGTAAATTATTATGTAATAACAGGGGAAGCAATCAGATAAAATTTTTCAGCAAGGGTAGTCATTTTAATTGACACAAATCCATTTCTCAAATGAAAAAGAGGGACATTTATAGAGCAAAGAGGGACAGAGGCACAAGGGTTAAAAATAGGGACAGTCCCTCCAAAATAGGGACAGTTGGGAGGTATGGAAATGTACAGGTACAGGTAATACAGGGTTAACAGCAGTAACACAGCAACAGGGATCGATGTAGGAAGAACAACAAATTGACCAGGAGCAAGGGCAGCAAGATCACAGGTCATAGCAAGGAGCAAGGGCAGGAGGTCACAGGTCATAGACTGGACAACTAGGTATTGCGTCTTTAAATATTCGTACACTGCTCCACCCGCGATCTAGGGGGAGCATGTGTGTGCAGAGGAAGCCAGAGAGGGAGTAAGAGCAGGGATACGGCCATGCCTATGGTCCCCAACGGGAGCAGTGGCATGAACCATGACAGCAGCAGAAGACACAGCCGCTGTGACCCTCACACAGGGAGCCACAGCGGTCATAGAAGCCGTGGTACAGTCACGTCAATGATCCAGTGCACGGACCTGCGGCGTGATCCAGGACAATTACTGGGTACTTTTCACTGCAGGAGAGGCTTCGTGGAATAATAATGTGTTTTGTTACGGTAATGCAGTGATTTTGTTACGTTCAGGAGATGGATTCACTGGGTCAGACATGAGCTTTTGCATAGAACCACATTGAGGGGTCTAAGGAGCCCTTTGGTCATCACCCTATAAACCCTTATACAAGGGACCTGGTCTTTGAGGGAAGGGAATTCCCAGGTTGCTACCCCCAATATGGTCGTCCATGGTGACAACTGACATACAGGCATTGCACTGGAGGAGGAGAAGACACATGATGTAATCAGGTCATAATCAAAAAGTCTGGGCAGGCAGAGTTGGCTCACAGGCAGAAGGTCAGGGCAGGCAGCAGACGAACAGTATGGTTGGGAACAAACCACAGATCAGACACCAATAATATAGATAAGAACTATACTCCAAACACTATGAAGCACAGCAATGCAAAGGATAAAGGGGGAGGGGGTCAATAAATAGATTGCATACCTCCCAACTGTCCCTATTTTGGAGGGACAGTCCCTATTTTTAACCCTTGTCCCTCTGTCCCTCTTAGCTCTATAAATGTCCCTCTTTCTCATTTGAGAAATGGATTGCTTCAATAAACTGACTACCTTGCTGTAAAAAGTACTGATTGCTTCCTCGCTGTAATATACATAATAATTTACTTAATATCTCATCATTGGATACAAAGAAACCCTGAGAATGTGTCCCTTTTTGGCTGTCTAAAAAGATGGCGTGTATGGGCGTGGTTAGAGGCGTGTCTTGGTGTGATGTCATGTGTTGGGCGTGGTTAGAGGCGTGGCCTGATATGTCCCTCTTTGCAATCCCTAAACGTTGGGAGGTATGAGATTGTGATGACCGGTCATCGGCTGGGAAAGTTGGGTTGCGCATGCTGGCCATTTAAATCCTAGAGAGTGAGCACGGTCGTGCCCTATGGAGGAGCAGAAGGACAAGAAACCCAAATGGACCAGAAGGAGACATGCCACATTACATAAGCGATAAGGTAAACGCATGCAACTGCGGCCAAAGGAACAGGATGGGGCACAACCCGTGACAGCTTTTATTTTGTGGTTACTTTGCCGTTTAAGAAACATGACAGCAGCAATGTTCATTCTCCAGTCACCATATGATCATTAAGCAGGGAACAAGGGCCAGCTTCTGCTAGACCATAGGTGTGTATGGTGATAGGTGACCATGCTGGAGGCATAAAACTGGTGGCTCCCAACACTTTGCACTGGTTGTTGTGAAGTTGCACAGTGAAGAAAAAGCTGTGACAAGTGACATAAAGCACCTGTGGGATGAGGCATCACAAGTCAGTGGTTGAGGCTGAGCACAGCTGAGTTGAAAAGAGCGGCAGAGAAGAAGACTGCTGTTGGACTGTTTAACTTGTGGACTCCTTGTAGGGGGAAAACTTTGGTGACATCGGTGACAGCAGAAGCACCTGTGACTCCAAGAGAAGCTATGTGGAGCTGACAGTTAAATTGAGAAGCAGCTGGAGAAACAGCTGAGAACTCCTTGTAGAGGGAGAACTTTTGTGACATCTGTGACATCTATGACATCTGTGACAACAGAAGCACTTGTGACACCGAGGGAGCTATGTAAAGCTGACAGTTAAATTGAGAAGCAGATGGAGAACCAGCTGAGGACTCCTTTTAGAAGGAGAACTTTGGTGACATCTGTGCCATCTATGACATCTGTGACAGCAGAGAGAAGCTATGTACAGCTGACAGTTAAATTGAGAAGCAGGTGGAGAAACAGCTGAGGACTCCTTGTAGAGGGAGAACTTTGGTGACATCTGTGCCATCTATGACATCTGTGACAGCAGAGGAAAGCTACCGTATGTGAAGATCACAGTTAAATTGAGAAGCACTGGAGAAAAAAGCTGAGGACTCCGTAGAGGGAGAACTTTGGTGACATCTGTGCCATCTATGACATCTGTGACAGCAGAGGGAAGCTACCGTATGTGAAGCTTACAGTTAAATTGAGAAGCAGCTGGAGAAAAAGCTGAGGACTCCTTGTAGAGGGAGAACTTTGGTGACATCTGTGACATCTATGACATCTGTGACAGCAGAAGCACCCGTGACACAGAGGGAAGCTATGTAAAGCTGCCTACAAGGTGACTACAGGGGAAATATAGCATTATATGGGACCGATTGAATTGGTGGCATGTTGTACATGGATATGTTGTGTCAGATTGTGACCCACACTGTGGGTTATAGAGTATGTCCCGAGCAGGGGATCGCCTCTAAGATGTTCATACGCATTAAAAAGTGTTTTGGAGGAAAGGGCCTATTAATACATTACTTTAAAATTTCAATTACTTTTGCATGGAAAACAAAGTACTATTATAATTACAAGGCGCTTCTAGAGGAGCCATGTAAGAGCCCCCATTGTGTAATAACTAAACAAAAACATTCACAAAAAGCAAACCAACCCAGGAAGTCGTGACACGCTGAAGGTGAGAACCTCCAAGCACCGATCAAAAGGATTAACCAGCGAACGATGCCAATGGGTCTCCATGAATAGACGGCCTTTGTGAAGATAAGGTCACACCGAGGCTTAGTCGCAACGACTGTTAATTCCTGGTGACAAAAGCAGGTATTTAGAGTTCAGAGTAATTACACCTGAATCCGGTTCCTCGGGATAATTTCTTCTAAGTAAATTATGTAGAAAATAAACAAAACAATGAGGATAGTAATTTATGTCGTAGAAATTCACAGGTTTCTCAGTGGAATGAAAGGAGCTTTTCTTTATTATCTCTGTAACATAAACATTTGTATTTCAATGTGGAACATTTCCCATGTATTGTGGGAAAAAATGTGAACTGGTCATGGCCACTCCTGGTGCTGGGTAGTCTTCCACCTCCCGACGCCCCAGCATGCAGAGGGAGAAGGAATAGGAAAGCAGCAAAAGTTAAAGGGGTTTTGCCACAAAGTTTGAGAATTAAATAATAAACCTTTTCACCATTCTTCATTATTATTAAAAATTCTGGACCGTTTTTGTTTTAGCCGCTCCTTTAGTGATCCATTGTTTACAGCTCGTTCTCAGGGGATATGACCAGGGCTGTGAGCTCCTCACTCCTGGTCGCACATGCTCAGACATCACCTCTCCTCTCAGGCAGCTACTGAGTGTTCAAACCCCAGGTGCGGTCACTCTACTCCCGTCCTCTGTGCTCCTTAGTAATTAGTCAAAGGGTGCAAATAAGTAAAAAAGAAACCTCAATGAGGTCTGTGCATTGATAAAGAGGAAAAAAATCCACAGGTTAAGTTCCTTCAGGGATTTGATCCGAGGACCCTTGTGCTGTAAAGCAAAAATGTTACCTCTCAGCTACTCACAGCTCTATACATAAACAGACCTTTCTTTGACTAGAGAGGGGAAAGGCCTGGTGATGTCGTCCTGCTGGGTCACATGGTATGCAATTCAAACAAATCACACCGCCCCCTTCTGAGCACGCAGAGTGAAAGAGCTGGATGCAGGAGGTATGAGATGAGATTGTGGCAAAACCCCGTTAACATGCATAAATAACAGGTAATGAAGATTCAGCCAAAACCAGGTGATCAGACCCATGTTTGGGATTGGGGGGTTGGTTTGGGCTTTACCCCACTCACTTAATCACAGGAAGTTCACACAGAACGTAGGAACCAACTTCCAATCCAATGGGCAATATTAAAATTCCCAAATTTGTATTTGATCATATTAAAAAGCAACATATCAGATACAAAAATAACTAATCCCACCTGACGGGGTTTTTTTGATAAAGCTATGATGGTCCAAAACCGAAACGGTCTTAACACTTTTGGGGGACAGTATAAAACTTTCTTGGGCCAAAAACTCACTTTGTTTCCCATAGCAACCAATCAGAGCCCATACAAACCCTCAGAGCGCCCCTCTCATTTCATAACAGGCAGTCCCCACTTTAAAACCGTTCCGACTTACATCTTCCCCTAGTTAAAAAAAAGAAAAATGGGGCTCTGACACTTGTCTTCCATGTTCCATGGCAGATAGTGCTGTGGAAAGACAAGTTCCCCGCATGCCACACAACACAAGGGAAATGAGGTAAATCTTCTTAACAGGGCACAGACGCAAAACAAATGTAAAAACCATACAGCCAATCTCGCGTTTTTGGGGGGGGGGGGGGGGTCCCCAATGGGGGGCCCCCCCCCGCCCTCCCCCGGGAGAGTTGGGGTTCCTCCCCCCGCCCGCAGGCACGGGGGGGAACCGCGGGGCGCAAGAGACGCTGGGGGCGCTCTCTGGGGCCGCCAGGGGGGCCCCTCCACAGCGGTGAAGCCCCGCCACCCGCACGCGATTTCAACGCTTGTGCGGCTGCAGCCCCACAGCAGTCGGGGGAGGCAGGGGGATCGTTCCCCCCTCCCTCTCCCCCTGAATTACGCGCCGGTCACTCACTCCCTGCACCGAAACTCAGTCGGCCGGGGGAAAGCCCCACTCAGGACCTGTTTAGGTAAAATTTTTTATTTTTATTTTTTTTAGTTAAGGGGGGCCCCACCTGGCTACAATGGGGGGGGGGGGTCTACAGGGCACAGAGGGGGCACTGCCTGGCTACAATAGGGGGGGTCTACCTGGGAACAAGGGGCACTACCGGCTACAATGGGGGGTCTAAACCTGGCAACAAGGGGACACTACCTGGGAACAAGGGGGGGACAATCGGGTACAATGGGGGGGGCTACCTGGGAACAAAGGAGGCACTACCTGGCACAATGGGGGGTCAATGGCAAAAGAGGGGGGCACTACCTGGCTACAATGGGGGCATCTACCTGGCTAAAATGGGGCATCTACCGGGAACAAAGGGGGCATTTTACCTGGGAACAATGGGGGCTCTACCGTCAACTGGGGGGATCTACCTGGCTAACAAAAGGGGGGATCTACCGGGTAACAAAGGGGGGCATCTACCTGGCTACAAATTTTCCTAAACCCGGCTACAGAGGGGGCTGTACCTGGCTACAGAGGGGGCATCTACTTGGCTACAAGGGGGCATCTACTTGGCTACAAGGGGGCATCTACCTGCCTGTAAGGGGCACTACCTGGCTATAAGGGCATCTACCTGGCTTTCTTCCAAAGCCGTTATGCAGTTAGGTGGATTGGGTGTGGCTTTTTGAAGGGGCGTGACACACCGACAAGATGGGCGTGTTCATGCAAATTTTTGCCGCAGCGCGCTCCGAGCGCCGCCCTCTCCGATCTCCTGCTTTTTCAATTTCAATAGTTGGCAACTATGGTAAAAACTCTTCCCTGCACTATCTGAAACTAAATGAAACCTTTTGTGCTGGAGTTACATTTAAAGGGAACCTGTCACATAGATTATACCCCCGTTGCTGAGGGCAGCACAAGCTAGTGTCAGACCTGCTGTTCCCAGCGCTGTGTCCCTTATTCTCTAAGATGCAGCAGTTTTAGAGCATTTACCCCTCAAATCTTATTCATGAGTAGGTGTTAGCTCCACCCACCAAAGGCAAGCTCCGCCCACTGACAGTTATTCACATGTTTCAACCTATTCAAAGTAATAGGTTTATCAGTTGAGGTGGGCGGGGCTATCCTCAGGTGGGCCGGGTTTGAAGAAAACTGACACTCTGAAGGACTCTTCGAATGACTCTTCTGGCTGAAAACTGCAGATTTGAGCATTAAAAAACACGGAAAAACCTTGCCCTCGCATCTTACAGAATAAGGGACACAGCGCTGGGAACAGCAGGTCTGACACTAGCTTGTGCTGCCCTCAGCAAGGGGGGCATAATCTATGTGACAGGTTCTCTTTAAAACATAAACCTGTTCCAACTTACATACAGATTCAAATTAAAAACAAACCTACAGTCCCCATCCCGTTTGTAACCTGGGGACTACCTGTAGTGCTCTGGAAAGATGAGAGGGGCGCTCTGATTGGTTGCTATGGGCTCTGATTGGTTGATCTGGGCAACAAAGAAAGTCTTAGACCTAGACAGTTTTCATACATGTGGCCCCTAGTTCTTCTTGCATCGCTCCATTGCCCAGTCGATAGTGCATCTGATATGTTGCTTTTAACCCCTTAAGGACCTTGGGCGTATGAGTACGTCCCAGGGCCGCTAAGGGGCTTTCCAGGGGGATCGCTCGGGACACCCCCCCCCCCCGCCGCTCAGCCGCCGGGTGTTAGCGGCTGATCACCGCTAACACCCGGCAGTAACAGCGGCGGCGGGTGGCGCCGCCCGCTGGTGCTGTTTAACCTGTCAAACACCGCGGCAAAGATGGTGGCGGCGTCTGAATGAATGACGATTGGTGCCGCGCACTGATCGTTAGGGTCATCGGCACTGCCACAGCATAGCTGCAGTGATCCGACGACCGGACACGGCAGTGGGGAGCCCTGTGAACGCTCTCATCACTGCCATGTCCCGGTTTGCCCCACTTCCGGCCGTAGACAGGAAGTGGGGAAACCACCATCTTTGTACACCTTAATGCATTGCCTATGCAATGCATTAGGCTGTATTAACAATTGCGCCCCCTAGTGGTCAAGCACCCTAGGGGGACTCAATGTTACAGTGAAAAAATAAATAAATAAAGTTTTAAAGTACAAAAAAAAGTATTGAAATTTCAAATCACCCCCCTTTCCCCATTTTACAAATAAAATCATTAAAATAATAAAAAAGTTACACATATTTGGTATCGCCGCGTCTGAAAAAGTCCGATCTATAAAAATATAACATCATTTATCCCGTACTCTGAACACCGTAGAAGAAAAACAAATTCCAAACGCCGAAATTGCGTTTTTTGGTCATTTTACGTCACTCAAAAAATGGAATTAAAGTGATCAAAAAAGTTGCATGCATTCCAAACTTTTAGCAATAAAAAGCACACTTAAGCCCGCAAAAAATGCACTCTAATGTCCGTAGGTGTTAGTACAAAAAAGTTATTGGCACCACGGCATAATTTTCAAAAATAGAAGATGTTTGGGATTTTTTTACGGTACCAAAACATAACGGAAACCCTACATGTTTGGTATTGCCGGATGCGTATCAATCTGTAGAATACAGGTAACACATTATATTTAGCGAAGATTGAACGACGTAAAAGCAAAACACCCGGAAACATGGCGAAAATATGTTTTTTTTCATAATTTGTCCCACTTGGAATTTTTTTGCGGTTTCCCAGTATATTCTATAGTACGGTGAATAACACCATTAGAAAGTGCATCTTGTCCCGCAAAATAAAAGCCCTCATGTGTCTATGTAGGTGGAAAAATAAAAATGTTATGGCTCTGGAAAGGGGAGGAGGGAAAAACGAACGTGTCAACAAAAAAAAAAGCAGGGTCCTTAAGGGGTTAATATGATCAGATAAAAACTGTTGGATTTTAATGTTGCCCATTGGGTTGGAAGCTGGTTCCTACATTCTTTGTGAACTTCCAAGGAATAGGAAACTCTTCAACCTTAAAGGGAATCTATCGCCATTTATTTATTTTTTTTTTAAAACAAGACCCTGATCCATGTTCTTTTCTTCTTTGCCATTTTATTTTCTGACTGTAGATTATTTAATTCTGTTGTCTGTATAGGATTATGGAGGCGGCCATCCTGCCTGAGCTGCTTTGAGCAGCATTTAGGGAGATGCATTACAGCAGCTTCATGCACATAGGAGCCTGTGAACAGGATCAGACCCATTGACTTCTATAGGAGAGTTTTCTAAGCTCTGTGACCTGGGAAGAAGTCAGTGTGCAGGGGCAGGGAGAGCTGTGACATCTCCTATTGTGACTGGTGAATCCTGTGTTATCTGTACACATTGGTGTCACCTTTCAGTGTAATCCTGCCTGTGCTGATAATGAGGAGACTGCTGAGAAGTTCTCTACAGAACAGGAAGTGACAGAAAATGATTAGGCCCTAGTGGCCAAAGTGAAAGCTGCAGTTTTTTTTTTTATTTTTTAAAAATAATTATACTGATATAAAAAAAAAATTAAAAAACAACCAAATTTTTTTTAGAATTGTGCTTAATATGAAAACATAAGTTTTCTGATGACAGATTCCCTTTAAAACCATGTTGCAGACACAACTCTGATGGCTAAACACATGAACTTTAAGGCACATTTCATTTCCAAATAATTAAAACTTCCATATGTTCATTCATACTTTGATGAAATTCAGCTTTTACAATTTTAATTAAATTGTGTTATAGATTTTCTATTCCTATTGGGGAATAT
Organism: Phyllomedusa bahiana; assembly: GCA_025379985.1. Classification (NCBI taxonomy): domain Eukaryota; kingdom Metazoa; phylum Chordata; class Amphibia; order Anura; family Hylidae; genus Phyllomedusa; species Phyllomedusa bahiana. Next base: position 19,223 of record JAODAL010036833.1, read on the forward strand.
TTGCCAGCCATGTTCTATACTACTTCCTTCCCCTCCTCTCTTCTTGTCATGTTTTATATCCAGGTCCTTTAGTTAGAACCTTGGGCCTCATGTATGAAAACTGTCTAGGCCTAAGTCTTTCTTTGTTGGATATAGCAACCAATCAGAGCCCATAGTAACCAATCAGAGCCCATAGCAACCAAGCAGAGCTCATAGACAACAATCAGAGCCCATAGTAACCAATCAGAGCCCATAGCAACCAATCAGAGCTCATAGCAACCAATCAGAGCTCATAGCAACCAATCAGAGCCCATAGCAACCAATCAGAGCTCATAGCCACCAATCAGAGCTCATAGCAACCAATCAGAGCTCATAGCAACCAATCAGAGCCCACAGCAACCAATCAGAGCTCATAGCAACCAATCAGAGCTCATAGCAACCAATCAGAGCCCATAGCAACCAATCAGAGCTCATAGCAACCAATCAGAGCCCATAGAAACCAATCAGAGCTCATAGCCACCAATTAGAGCCCATAGCAATCAATCAGAGCACATAGCAACTAATTAGAGCTCACAGCAACCAATCAGTGCACATAGCAACCAATCAGAGCCCATAGCAATCAATCAGAGCACATAGCAACCAATCAGAGCTCATAGCGACCAATCAGATCCCATAGCAACCAATCAGAGCCCATAGCGACCAATCAGAGCCCATAACAACCAATCAGAGCACATAGCCACCAATCACAGCGCATAGAAAGCAATCAGAGCCCATAGCAACCAATCAGAGCCCATAGCAACCAATCAGCTCAGAGAAACCAAACAGAGTACATAGCTATCAATCAGAGCACATAGCAACCAATCAGAGCTCATAGCAACCAATCAGAGTCCATAGCAACCAATCAGAGCTCATAGCAACCAATCAGATCCCACAGCAACCAATCAGAGCCCATAGTATCCAATCAGAGCTCATAGCAACCAATCATAACTCAATGCAACCAATCAGAGCTCATAGAAACCAATCAGAGCCCATAGCAACCAATCAGAGCTCATAGAAACCAATCAGAGCCCATAGTAACCAATCAGAGCTCATAGAAACCAATCAGAGCCCATATCAACCAATCAGAGCTCATAACGACCAATCAGTTCCCTTTTCATTTCATATAGTGCTCTGAAAACATGAAAGATATACGCTGATTGGTTGCTGTGAGCTCTGATTGTTGGCTATGGGCTCTGATTGGTCACTATGGGCAACAAAGAGAGTCTTAGGCCATGTTCACACGACTTATTTGGGCACGTATTGCGCGAATTACGGGCTGAAATACGGGCCAGTAATTATACGGCCCAGTCATAACGGTAATCAACAGTTCTCATAGAGAACTATGGATTACGTCTCCTCTCACCGCTCGGCAAATACGCCGTGGGGGGAGATAATTGACATGTCACTTTCTAGCAGCGTATACGTGGTGCCGGCCCCCCGCTCCCGCCCCGCCCCCGTCCGCACGGCGTAATTGCAGGGCGTAATTACGTCCCGCAATTAAGCCGTGTGAACATGGCCTTAGACCTGGACAGTTTTCTTACTTGAAGCCTGTGTTCCACTTGTATTTTGTAATTAAGACCGAGGAAGGACCTCCCACAACTCATATGTACCTTATGAGACTGGCCTGACCCAGCTCTGTGAGAAACCTTTAACTGCAATAAGGAAATGGAACTACATATATAACGCCTTAAAGGTGTCATCCAGTGGAAACAAATAATTTCCTACATAATACCTCTCCCATATTTAGATACTTTTGTAATATACTTTCATTACATTTTCTGAGGGTTTCAAGCAGTCGTACATCATCTGTTTGATGACTGGAAGCTCAGCACTTCTGTGGCTCCACACACAGGAAACAGCTTTGTTTCCAGCCCAGGAGATCAGGTGACCAAACAGGTGTGGCTTTTTTGGGGCAGTCTCTAAAGCCACACCCCTTTGGTCCTGCCTCCCAAGGCTTTCAACATGATGGAAGCAGCAGGGGACATGCAATGAGAATGAGGATGGGGGGAAGAAGATAAACAACGCACAGCAAAAGATCCTGGCGCTTGTAGTTCTACAGGATAAAGGGGAAACGGTTTCAAACAGGAAATGCTGCTGCTCAGATGGAGTAAAGGGAGGTTACATACAGGAAAGGAAAAGAACAAATAAGCACAGGGAGATAAATGAAGATTGAAGCAAGCCATCTGAGGGTTTTTTTTTGTTAATATAAATGCCATAGTCCTGTACTATCTATCTATGTTGCTGGTATTGCAGTCATATAGATTATACAAAACAACGCCATACAGTGAATTAGGTTAGCTCAAGTATGTGTGGTTTAACACTTTGGGTTTGGGACGTCATAAATCCATATTTTACTGTAACCTACACCTAAGCTGGGGAAACAGTTTTTTATGGAATTTATGCTTACTGTTCCACAGATTCCTTATACACGGTAGGGTTAGCAGAGGTGCAGTGACATCCATCTGCTCCGGGGCCCCATACACAGTAGGGTTAGCAGAGGTGCAGTGACATCCGTCTGCTCCAGGCCCCATACACAGTAGGGTTAGCAGAGGTGCAGTGACATCCGTCTGCTCCGGGGCCCCATACACAGTAGGGTTAGCAGAGGTGCAGTGACATCCATCTGCACCGGGGCCCCATACACAGTAGGGTTAGCAGAGGTGCAGTGACATCCCTCTGCCCCGGGGCCCCATACACAGTAGGGTTAGCAGAGGTGCAGTGACATCTGTCTGCTCCTGAGCCCCATACACAGTTGGGTTAGCAGAGGTGCAGTGACATCCGTCTTCTCCCGAGCCCCATATACAGTAAGGTTAGCAGAGGTGCAGTGACATCTGTCTGCTCCGGGGCCCCATACACAGTAGGGTTAGCAGAGGTGCAGTGACATCCATCTGCTCCGGGGCCCCATACACAGTAGGGTTAGCAGAGGTGCAGTGACATCCGTCTGCTCCAGAGCCCCATACACAGTAGGGTTAGCAGAGGTGCAGTGACATCCGTCTTCTCCAAGGTCCCATACTCAGTAAGGTTAGCAGAGGTGTAGTGACATCAGTCTGCTCCGGGGCCCCATACACAGTAGGGTTAGCAGAGGTGCAGTGACACCCGTCTGCTCCTGGGCTCCGTACACAGTAGCAGGCCCGGACTGCCCATAGGGCAAACCGGGCATTTGCCCGGCGGGCCGCAGGGGTCCGGGCCGCAGGGCGGGCTCGGACGCCCGCCGAGGGGACCGGTGTTTCCCCCCCGGCGGGCCCCGAGTGCCGGCGCACACACAGGGGCCGCCCTCGCTGCACGGCCGGGTCACAGACCCAGCCATGCAGCCATCACGGCCGCCGCCTGCACCACGCGGTGCAGGCAGCAGCCGAGACTGAACAGCGGGGATCTACTGATCCCGTCTGTTCAGCTCCCAGGAGGCCGCGGGGCAGGCGTGCGATGTGCCTGCATACCTATATACTGCCCTGCATACCTATATACTGCCCCATACTACCCTGCATACCTATATACTGCCCCATACTGCCCTGCATACCTATATACTGCCCCATACTACCCTGCATACCTATATACTGCCCCATACTGCCCTGCATACCTATATACTGCCCCATACTGCCCTGCCTGGCTATATACTGCCCTGCCTGGCTATATACTGCCCCATACTTCCCTGCCTGGCTATATACTGCCCTGCCTGGCTATACACTGCCCCATACTGCCCTGCCTGGCTATATACTGCCTGGCTATATACTGCCCCATACTGCCCTGCCTGTCTATATACTGCCCCATACTGCCCTGCCTGGCTATATACTGCTCCATACTGCCCTGCCTGGCTATATACTGCCCTTCATTGCTATATACTGCCCCATACTGCCCTGCCTGGTTATATACTGCCCTGCCTGGCTATATACTGCCCCATACTGCCCTGCCTGGCTATATACTGCCCTGCCTGCCTACCTATATACTGCCCCATACTGCCCTGCCTGCATACCTATATACTGCCCCTACCTATATATAAGCCCTGCCTGCCTACCTATATATCAGCCCTGCCTGCCTATATATACTGCCCTGCCTACCTATAAGTGGCCCTGTCTGCCTATATGCTGGCCCTGCTTACTTATATACTGGCCCTGCCTACCTATATACTGGCCCTGCCTGCCTATAAACTGGTCCTGCCTACCTCTAAGTGGCCTTGCCTGCTTATATACTGGCCCTGCCTGGCTACATAGTGGTCCTGCCTGCCTATATTCTGGTCCTGCCTGGCTATATACTGGACCTGCTTGCCTACATAATGGCCCAGCCTGGCTACTTACTGGCCCTGGCCCTACCTGGCTAATTACTGGGGGCAGCCCCAGCTACCTGGCTAGTTACTGGGGTAGGCCCTGTCTACCTACCAAATTAATGGAGGAAGGCCCTGTTTACCTACCTAATGGGGGTCTACCTATTTACATGCCACTTATCTGACATTTTTTAATTTCTAATTTTTCGGGTCTAACATACGCTGTTTGGGGAATTGATAGGAAAGTGCTGGAAAAGAGAGGAGTCTAAGATGTATTTGTGGTAAATTCTACAGGGACGAGTAGTGACCACTAGAAGAAGACATTGCATGCTGTACCGGACAGAGAAAGAAATGGAAGGGAACGACTCATCAGGGAAGACATCATGGAGGTTTGGGCCAGAAGAAGAAAAGGAGAAGAAGACAACTCCCATCAGAGATGACGTCTCCTGTGAGTCTCTGCTGTCAGGGGTCATTTTACTTCTGTGTTGAGTCAGTGCTGTGTTCATGTGATGGTGACCTGACTACTGGGGATGTGATTGGGGGGGGTTGTAGGTTATGTTGGTGCTTATGTAGTGTCAGTGTGGGCTTGTCCCTGATTGTAAAGCAAGTGCACTCCTGACTCTGTGATGAGGGGTTTCTCTGCACCACTGTTTCTTTCTTTCTTGTATGTAGGCTGCTTTCACTCGGAGCGGTTTTGGTGCATTTTTGATGCGTTTTTTTGTGGAGAAATGTTCAGCATTAACTGCTCTGCCTTTCTGCACAAAAACGCACCAAAAACACATAAAAAATGCACCAAAAGTGCTCTGTGTGAAAGCACCTTTACAGCGTAGTTTATTTTAGAAAGTGGCGAGGTGCGAGAACAAGGGAAATTTTGTAAGCGGATATTGTGTGTGGGCTGCTGGGGGCTTAGTGCCAGGGCTGATTTTTTATTCCCAGTCCGGCCCTGCACAGTAGGGTTAGCAGAGGTGCAGTGACATCCGTCTGCTCCGGGGCTCCATACACAGTAGGGTTAGCAGAGGTGCAGTCACATCTGTCTGCTCCGGGGCCCCATACACAGTAGGGTCAGCAGAGGTGCAGTGAACTCCGTCTGCTCCGGGCACCATACACAGTAGGGTTAGCAGAGGTGCAGTGATATCTGTCTGCTCTAGGGCCCCATACACAGTAGGGTTAGCAGAGGTGCAGTGACATCCATCTGCTCTGGGGGCCGATACACAGTAGGGTTAGCAGAGGTGCAGTGACATCCATCTGCTCCGGGGCTCCATACAGAGTAGAGTTAGCAGAGGTGCAGTGACATCCGTCTGCTCCGGGGCCCCATACACAGTAGGGTTAGCAGAGGTGCAGTGACATCCGTCTGCACCGGGGCCCCATACACATACCTTCCAACTTTTAGAGATTGCAAAGAGGGACCAATCAAGCCATGCCTCTAACCACGCCCACACACATACATATTAACTTTTTAAATGCCAAAAAGGGAGACATTTTCAGGATTGCATTGTGTCCAATGATGAAATATTAAGTAGATTGTTATGTAATATACAGCAAGGAAGCAATCAGATACTTTTTACAGCAAGATCGTCAGTTTATTGGCGCAAATCTATTTCTCAAATAAAAAAGAGGGACATTTATAGAGCTAAGAGGGACAGAGGGACAAGGGTTAAAAGTAGGGACAGTCCCTCCAAAATAGGGACAGTTGGGAGGTATGCATACACAGTAGGGCTAGCAGAGGTGCAGTGGCATCCGTCTTCTCCGGGGTCTCATACACAGTAGGGTTAGCAGAGCTGCAGTGACATCCGTTTGCTCAGGGTCCCATACCAAGTAGGGTTAGCAAAAGGTGCAGTGACATCTGTCTGCTCTGTGGCCCTATACACAGTAGGGTTAGCAGAAGTGCAGTGACATCCGTCTGCTCTGGGCCCCATACACAGTAGGGTTAGCAGAGGTGCAGTGACATCCGTCTGCTCCGGGTCCCATACACAGTAGGGTTAGCAGAGGTGCAGTGATATCTGTCTGCTCTGTGGCCCCATACACAGTAGGGTTAGCAGAGGTGCAGTGACATCCGTCTGCTCTGGGGCCCCATACACAGTAGGGTTAGCAGAGGTGCAGTGACATCCGTCTGCTCCGGGGCCCATACGCAGTAGGGTTAGCAGAGGTGCAGTGACATCCGTCTGCTCTGGGGCCCCATACACAATAGGGTTAGCAGAGGTGCAGTGACATCCGTCTGCTCCGGGGCCCCATACACCGTCGGGTAAGCAGAGGTGCAGTGACATCGGTCTGCTCCGAGCTCCATACACAGTAGGTTTAGCAGAGGTGCAGTGCCCCGTCTGCTCCAGGGCCTCATAGGCAGTAGGGTTAGCAGAGGTGCAGTGATATCCGTCTGCTCCGGGGCCCCATACACAGTAGGGTTAGCAGAGGTGCAGTGATATCCGTCTGCTCCGGGGCCCCATACACAGGATGGTTAGCAGAGCTGCCGTGACAGCCGTCTGCTCTGGGGCCCCATACACAGTAGGGTTAGCAGAGGTGCAGTGACATCTGTCTGCTCCGGGGCCCCATACACAGTAGGTTTAGCAGAGGTGCAGTGACATCCATCTGCTCCGGGGCCACATACACAGTAGGGTTAGCAGAGGTGCAGTGACATCCATCTGCTCCGGGGCCTCATACAGAGTAGGGTTAGCAGAGGTGCAGGGACATCCGTCTGCTCCAGGGCCCCATACACAGTAGGGTTAACAGAGGTGCAGTGACAATTGTCTGGTCCTGGGCCCCATACACAGTAGGGTTAGCAGAGGTGCAGTGACATCCGTCTGCTCCAGGGCTCCATACACAGTAGGGTTAGCAGAGGTGCAGTGACATCCGTCTGCTCCGTGGCCCCATACACAGTAGGGTTAGCAGAGGTGCAGTGACATCCGTCTGCTCCGGGGCCCCATACACAGTAGGGTTAGCAGAGGTACAGTGACATCCGTCTGCTCCGGGGCCCCATACACAGTAGGGTTAGCAGAGGTGCAGTGACATCCGTCTGCTCCAGGGCTCCATACACAGTAGGGTTAGCAGAGGTGCAGTGACATCCGTCTGCTCCGGGGCCCCATACACAGTAGGGTTAGCAGAGGTGCAGTGACATCTGTCTGCTCCGGGGCCCCATACACAGTAGGGTTAGCAGAGGTGCAGTGACATCCGACTGCTCCAGGCCCCATAAAAAGTATGGTTAGCAGAGGTGCAGTGACATCCGTCTGCTCCAGGGCCCCATACACAGTAGGGTTAGCAGAGGTGCAGTGACATCCGTCTGCTCCGGGGCCCCATACACCGTAGGTTTAGCAGAGGTGCAGTGACATCCGTCTGCTCCGGAGCCCCATACACAGTAGGGTTAGCAGAGGTGCAGTGACATCCGTCTGCTCCGGGGCCCCATACACAGTAGGGTTAGCAGAGGTGCAGTGACATCCATCTGCTCTGGGGCCCCATACACAGTAGGGTTAGCAGAGGTGCAGTGACATCCGTCTGCTCCGGGGCCCCATACACAGTAGGGTTAGCAGAGGTGCAGTGACATCTGTCTGCTCCGGGGCCCATACACAGTAGGGTTAGCAGAGGTGCAGTGACATCCGTCTGCTCCGGAGCCCCATACACAGTAGAGTTAGCAGAGGTGCAGTGACATCCGTCTGCTCCAGGGCCCCATACACAGTAGGGTTAGCAGAGGTGCAGTGACATCCGTCTGCTCCGGGGCCCCATACACAGTAGGGTTAGCAGAGGTGCAGTGACATCTGTCTGCTCCGGGGCCCCATACACAGTAGGGTTAGCAGAGGTGCAGTGACATCCATCTGCTCCGGGGCCCCATATGCAGTAGGATTCTCTGTTGTGTTAGACACACATCTGATCGCCCATGGGTCATTTTGGCGGTGAGCTATGTCGCCATTTGTCCACTCAAGATACTTTCACCACAGCAGCCGAAAACAGTTCACAAACTGTGCAGTGTCAGACATACTGGCACTGTTGGCCCGAAAGCCCTTTAACCCATCACAGCAATGGGGAATATGTGTGCAGACAGCCTATCACTCACCTTATATGTCCGCCAAGCCAGCTCACCATGCGTGATCTTTTTGAAAAGCTACCAGTGCAAATGCCGAAAGCAGGAAGGGATCATAATAATCTGACCCCTTTATCTTGCCTTCAGCATCATGGATGCTTTAATGTCTCCGACCAGCATTAGACGGACAGATATAGGCTGTTGCTTAGGAAAAAAGATTGCAGAGGTAAAAGCTGGAGTTCCCCTTTAATTTTCCCATTGGGCGTACTTTTGCCCGGCCGGCTCTTCGGCATGTAAGGTGACGGTGCATTTTAGGACACATTTAAACAAACACTGCAGCTTTGACTGACTATTGAACCTCTGCCAAATTCATTTATGAGCAAATACCACAGGAACTGCTTCGGCGTTCCATGTTAATCACAGGAACCGCAAGGTTCAATCAAATCTAAGAAAAAAAAGAGGTTAGAGATTAACCCTGTACTGCATGAGAGCAGAGACTACACTGTATGGAGTTGTAATGGGGCAGTATACGGTGTCGGCTGTATGTGCATGTGTATTGCTATGAACTGTGTAAACGAGGGTAGATTATACTGCATACCACGTAAACATAGAGACGGTGCTCTCCATGCACATACAACATGCTGGTGCTGAAAATACAGGGAAGATGTGGGAAGCTGCAGATAGCAGGACTCACGGCAAAGATTGACTCTTAAGTTCCTTTGTATGAATATTGTATTTACTCGAGTATAAGCAGAGTTTTTCAGCATAAAAAATGTGCTCAAAAAGCAGTCATTGGCTCATACTCAAGTCACTGTCGGTGTCCAGGCACTGCCATGGCCCAGGCGCCGGCAGCGATCTCTTCAGCTGTATGCAACTCCTGTGGGAGCGCTTACAGCTGAAGGTAATATTGTGGAGCAGAGACCGAGTGCTCCGCAGAGGACTCCGGAAGGCCGCAAGCAGACTTAACAGGCGGTGTGCTGTGTCATCCTGTGTTGGGAAGAAGGCGGAGCGCCTCAGAGCAGCGGGGGAGAGAGGTGAGTGCTTGGATTTTTTTTTTAAATCCTGCCTATAAGTGCCTATGGGGGACATATACCTGCCTATGGGGTACATTTACATGCCTATGGTCGACATATACCTGCCTATACCTGCCTATGGGGAACATTTATCTGCCTATTCCTGCCTATGGGGGACATATACCTGCCTATGGGGAACATTAAACTGCCTATACCTGCCTACGGGGGACATATAACTTCCTATACCTACCTATGGAGGACATATACCTGCCTATACCTGCTTATGTAGGATATTAAACTGCCTATGTAATTTTATTGGTATCCATTTTTATTTTTGAAATTTACCAGTGGCTGCTGCATTTTCCACCCTAGGTTTATACTCGAGTCAATAGGTTTTCCCAGTTTTTTTGGGGTAAAATGAGTTGCCTCGGCTTATATTCATGTCGGCTTATATTCACGTATATACAGAATGTATTTTTCCCTGTATAGCTATGCGCTGTTTCATTTACAAATAAAATCTGAATCTATATATTTTTATGGTCAAATTGCTACAAATTAAATAATATATAAATCATTATTATGCATTAACATAATAACATAGTAACTAAGGTTGGAAACAGACCCAGGTCCATCAAGTCCAACCTATCACCCTAAAGCGGCAAAACCTCTATGAGGCGGAGGCCAATTGCCCCCATACTAGAGGAAAAATTCCTTCCCAACTCCAAATCTGGCATCAGAATAATCTCTGGATCAATGTCCAGTCTCCAGACTTTAGACCCCATCGCCTATAATACTATATTTTACAAGAAAAGTATCAAAGCCCCTCTTGAACTTGTTTACTAAATCCACGATGACAACACTAATCAGGGAAAATATGACCACCACTCCTGTGATGCCCCTCCCCAACCTGAAATTCACACTTTTAGGCAGGGATTTCATAAACTTCTACCGCTTGTGGCCCGGTTCCTAGTAAACTCCCAGGAAAGTTGGCAAGAAGCCTTATATACAGTTAGGAGCTAGTGAGATGCTTTTGAAGTCAAAAAGAGGAAAATTTAAGGTGTAAAGAGGTACAGGTGGATTCAGGTAAAAAGTAGGGACTGTCCTCCACAAAAGGGATACTTGGGAGGCATGCTTACAGCAGGGCTGGTACCATAGGTAGGCGAGCGCCCACTTCATCCCCTGCAAAAAAGGGGGTGCAAGGAGGTATGGAGTGGGATAAATGTTCTATTAGGGGTGCGCTATATGCCTAATTTGCCTAGGGCACCAGAATACCTTGTCCCAGTCCTGGCTGATGGAAATGCTGCCATTATCTTAGGAACAACTGCATGAAATGAATATGTGTGTCGTATATGTTAAATATGGCTATATATACTTGGCCCCTTGTAACTTCTGCAACTGCATAGGGTACATTACCTGTACTCCCTGGTAGGGGCCCAAGTGCCCTTTGACAGAATGGGCCCCTGGAGTTAGCACCCAAAATTGCTCACATTGAAAGACATCTGCTCAGTGGTACTATTAGGCACTATGTAATAGTGGGGCGTCAAAAGGTTATGTTACAAAGGGCATCATCCACCTTAGAGGGGTATTCCCATCTTATTAGCTTTAATTATGTAGGTAAAGGTAAATTGATGTTCTTACTGAATATATTTCTGTTATGATTTTGCTTCATGTTAAAGATACAGCAGGTTATCTATCTGATTGTTTATAGATGGTTTCCTAGGTTATCGACCACCTCTGTGCTCTTGCAGCTATGTCTTTTCAGGAAGAGGAGGCCAGGGGGCTAGAGCACAAAGGTGGTTGGTAACTTAGGAAGCCATCTGTAAACAGGCAGGATAGATAACCAGCTGTATCGACTTACTGATGGGAACCCAAGTGCCCCTTGCCAGCATGGGCCCCTAGAGCTTGCATCATGAATTCCGCACTTGGAAAGGCAGCTGAACAATGGCATTATAGAGCATTATATGATGGACTATGAAGTGTCTGTGTGGCGGGGGGATTATGTAACAATATTCATCATCCATCCTAAAGGGGTATGCTCATCCCATTGATTGGCTTTAGACATGTAGGTAAAGGCAGGCTCAGACTGGCCCACAGGGGAATAGGGGAAACCCCCGGTGGGCCCCTGAGCATGGTAGGCCTGGAGTTGTTCTTTAACTGCATATACATACAGAGGCAGAAAAGCAGAGAAAGAGCAAGACACAGAGTATAGGAGGCAGGTACAGTCAGGTACAGTAGCTTTAAGGTGGGCCCCTAAAATAAACTCCACCAGTGGGCCCAGAAACAGCTCAGCTGGTGGGACCCTAGAATCAACTCCACCTGTGGGCCCTAGGCATCCCAGTCCGACACTGGGTAAAGGTAAATAGACCAAATACATTTTTTACCAAATACATTTCCATTCTGATTTTCCTTCATTTCAGAAATACAGCAGGTTATCTATCCCGTCTGTTTACAGATGATTTACTAGGTTACTGTCCATCTCTGTGCTTTAGCCTCCTGGACCCCAATAAGACATAGCTGATAAAGCACAGAGGCGGTTCTACCAAAGAAACACCCCTTTACGTGTAGCTACAGGAAATGTTGAGTGAAGGAGATTGCTGTTAAATGAGAATGTGCAGGATGTTGAATTCAATAGTTCACAACACTTTTCCACCCTGCACTGTGGATGTTTACTTAGCGTGCTCAATAATAGACATGAACAGTAACACTGATTGTGTGTTATTGGTTTAGTTAGTTTGTGTAGAATATGGAGCACCTTGATTTTAACCACACTATAATAACATAGGGACATAGGTAGAAGTCATGAGCTGAGCCTTGGTTTCTGATGGGGCCTAAACTTATCTCAGATTTCCACATTCCTTTTGGGGTTTACTACTTCAGACACTAAGGCTCTGTCTACCATGCAGTGGACAAAAAATGACCTGACAACTAATTACTAAAAACGTTCATGAAACTGAGTTTTCTGTCCACTGCCTGTCAAAAGCAGTTGAAAAAACGTCAGTTTTTTGGTGCGTTTTTCATTTTTTGGAGCGTTTTTTGAAGCGTTTTTTGGAGCGTCTTTGCTCTGCTTTTTAATGTATGCACAAATTAAGCCATTGGATGTAAACTACACCCTACAGGTGGAGTTAACATGTTAACTCGTCACTTCCTTTAGATCACTTTAGCCCTTTTGAGCTCATTGTCCTTTGTGTGCTGCTGCTGCGTGCAACTACTTTATTAAATTTTGCACCAGATTCTTGCACCAAAATCCACAAAAACCCACATTATCTTTCCATATAGCAAGATAACTGTATTAGCGTCAAAATCTGTAAAGAAAAGGATTTTAGCGGCAAAATCCCCCCAAAAAAACGCATTATTGCGCCAAATTCCATTAAAAAAACAATTTTTAGTGTCAGAAGCGAGATCACTTTATTAGCACCAAAATTTTTAAAGATATTGATCTTAGAGGTGAAATCAGTAAAAAAAAGGATTCTGGCGCCGAAATCCATAAAAAATTTATTTTTAGCGCCAGAAGCAAGATAGCTTTATTAGCGCCAAAATATGTTAAGAAAAGGATTTTAGCACCAAAATCCCTAAAAAAAGATTCTGGCGCCAAAATCCGTAAAAAAACGAATTTTGGGCGTCAGAAGCGAGATAACGTTATTAGCGGCAAAAGCAGTAAAAAAAATAATTTTAGTGCCAAAAAACGTAAAAAAAACGGATTCTTGCGCCAAAGTCTGTAAAAAAAACTTATTTTTGGCGTCAGAGACGATATAACGTTATTAGCGCCAAAATCTGTCAAAAAAAATTATTTAGTGCCAAAAAACGTAAATAAAACGGATTCTGCGCCAAAATCCGAAAAAAGTACTTTTGGCGTCAGAGGCAAGATAACGTTATTAGCGGCAAAATCTGTAAAAAAAATTATTTTAGTGCCAAAAAACGTAAAAAAAAAGGATTCTTGCGCCAAAATCCGTAAAAAAAGTATTTTTTGGCGTCAGAAGCGAGATAACTTTATTAGCGCCAAAATTAAAAGAAAAAAGGATTTTTAAAACACCGAAAATCCTTAAAAAAAAACGCTATTTCTGGCGTCAGAAGCGAGATAACATGATTAGCGCCAAACTAGGTTAAGAAAAGGTTTTTAAAAACCAGAACCTAAAAAAAAAACGGATTCTGCGCCAAAATCCGTAAAAAAACGTATTTTCTGCGTCAATGCGAGATAACTTTATTAGCGTCAAAATATGTTTAGAAAAGGATTTTAGCACCAAAATCTGTAAAAAAAACTGATTCTGATGCCAAAATCTCGTAAAAAAAAACGTATTTGCTGTATGCGAAAAAAATTTATTAGCGCAAAAATTTTAGGACCAAAGCGGATCATTTATGTACAAAAGGTACAAAAAAGGACACATCAGACATTTGTATGCAGATTTGATCAGGTATAACCTTTGTTACACCCACTATAGGTGGGACTTGGGTCTCCTGGGAGGGTTTTCATTGAAAAATCGCGGCAAAAAGAAAACGCGCCAAAACGAAACGTCCCGGAGGCGCTTTCCATAGGCTCCTGTAGTAAATTTCTGCACGGCTCTGGCGTTTTTTAGAACATGTTGCAAAATACGACCAGTAAAAAAAACGAGCAGAAAAAAAGCTCAGTGTAGACAGCAGGAGGTTTTACATTAGAGTCTATGGGAGATGATTACAGTCGTTTTTCCAGCGTTTTTAGAAAACGAAAAACGTTGAAAAAACGGACGTTTTTCTGTGCAGTGTAGACATAGCCTTAGGGCGACATGTCCCAAAAGTGGCGTCCGTACACCAGTTTGAATGCGGCATAAAGTATCGTACGCTCGCAATGTATTTCCTAATTTGTTCTGCGCTTGTTTTGTAAAGTCGGAATGTTTTAAGCATTGCGCCTTTTTCGGGGAGTGTGTTGCTTGGGGCGCCTGTTTGGGCGTTCCGGCTTTTATACTTCAAAATTAGACGCATTCTGTTAGTTCTACGCATTTTTTTAACGGCGCGTATTTTTTGGGCGGAGCGGATTTTGGGTCTTCGGGCCATGTATGGATTGGGGCGCATGCTTGTGCGCCCTTTCTGGCTCCCTCTGAATTTTTGTCATAATTGCTTTTGGGGCGCATTCATAAACTAAGCGCATTTGGCATTTGAGAAGAGCTGGGAGCAACATTCAACATCACTAGGCGCACGATCTACAACTTCAACCAGCAGCCAGAAATAAGTACAGGACGAGTTCTGCAATGAACCCCGGAGCAATAAAAAAAAAGGGGGGCATTTGCAAGCGCAGGTTATGTACCACCTTTTTGCACACATCAATGCGCAAACTTGTCTTCCACAATGAACGAAAGTTCGGACAATGCAAATCTGACACCACCAGCCGCAAAAAAGGGGCACAAATCACGCACGCAAATGCCGCAATGCGCCTAAATCACACATAGAAAACAGCCGACAGGTAAGCCCCATACAAAATGTGCCCCACATGTTTCGGGTAAAAAAAGGCGCATACAGCCACACAAAAATTTGGGGTACAATGCGCCGACAACCACCGTATACTTGGAGTACACTACAAAATCGGGAGACACATACGCCAAAAAAACTAAGTTTTTTTTTGTGAGACGGGTTCCGTAATAATAAACAGATCACAGATGGTACCATGATTAAAATCTCAACTGACCAGCTCTAATCCGCAGTGGAATCCAGTAGCATGTGTTCAATTCCCCTGCAGTGCCTCTACAGGAGGAATGAGGCATTACACATTACACACATTATCAATTAAAAGTCAATGGGTTATCCATGTAATGTACAGCATATGTTGGATCCAAGCTCGGACTGGCCCACAGGTGAATTGGGGAAACCCCCAGTGGGCCCCTGAGCATGGCAGACCTGGTATTGTTTTTAACTGCATATACATCCTCAGAAGAGGGAAAAAAAAAGCCTAGAAGGAAAGGCAAAAAGCAAGAGGCAGGGTATAGGAAGCATGTACAGTCCTTTACAGAAGCTGTAGGGTGGGCCGCTAAAATAAACTCCACCGGTGGGCCCAGAAACAGCTCAACCGGTGGGCCCCTAGAATCAACTCCACCTGTGGGTTCTAGTCATCCCAGTCTGACACTTGTTGGATCCTAAAAAAATCCAAGAGGACGTCAGCATCAAATTGCTAATTTAATGTAGAATCAGGAATCCATAAAGTGCAACGTTTCGGCTCATAAAAACACTTTATAGACTTTTTTCAAGCATAATGATTCAGCTTCAATTGTCACAATATATATGTTTCTCAAATAACCACCCCCATTGGGGTCAACCAAAAGAACACCGTGAACATATACAAGCATAATATACAATAAATTATGATAATATACATTGAATTATATCAATATGTGTATCTATTAAAATGTCTCCATTACTTACACAAGATAACACCCGTGGGACCAATCGGTCAGACATACTGTTTTCGGCGTCTATGTTCCCCCTCTGCGCATGTCAGAAGGCCGCGCGCATGTCAACTACGGCCAACTCGCATACATACCAAATGCGCATGTCTGTACGGGCACGCAACTCACTAGAGGTCATAGACTCAACGTAATGAACACTCATGCTCTGTGCCCATACCACCCGATGTATTGCTCATATAAGAAGACATTATACTTAAAGATAGGCACATGATACACTGCTATATTGCTATAGCTCTAACAGGTCCTAGGTTATACCATTAATGAACATTGGGCTTATGGGATCTTTATGCCAAAATCCAACATCACATACCAAGAAAAGGATATCATAAAATATGACCTCCATTCCCGGCAATGATGGCACTGTCCCTACCCCGCACCACAATGTGTGATCGTGAAGTGACATGCAGGATCACATACGGCGTGCTTGTCCCCACCCATATATCATATGCTACCAGTGTATCCAAACAACGGGCCAACCATGAGCCAATAACTATATTGCTAAGTTGCCAACCATCTCGACTTCCATTTAAGGAGCATCAGGGGAACATAGAGGGTCATTCCGTGTGATCCCATTCATCAATTTCTATCCTAAGGAAACACAAAAAATAAAAATAAGTGAAGTGTTCAAGTGTAATAAAAACAATTCAAGCACAATATATAACAATATACAGAGAACTAGATCTTATTAGTGTTAAATTCAATATTAAAGGGGTTGTCTCGCTACAATGATTGGGTTTTAATTAAAAGATCTTTAAGAAACAAGTAGCTTTTCAATATATGTTCATTACAAATGTCCTACTGATTTTGAGTAAGCCCTGTTAGTAGTAGTACATCAGCTTCTCAAATCTCTATAGCAGCCGACCTGTTGATCTTTATCTCACTGGCTGTCAGGTCTGTATGACTCATCAGCCTCTGAATACAGGTCAGAGCAGAGAGTCCCTCCTGCACAGAATGCTTCTGTAGTGGAGGGAGGGGGAAGTCTCTGGCTTCTGTGTCTGTGTAGCTGGATTAACCCTGTGTGTGCCTGCTCCCTCCTGTTCTCTACACAGATTGAAGAGAGCAGAGGTGAAGCTGATCAATAGATGTGACAGCAGTGACCCTGTGTGTTACTATAATCATGATGTGTCTGTGGAACTGTGACTATACTAATACTATACAGATCAGGTGGCATGTGAATGCTTCATGCTCTGCTGTACTAGTGACACATCCTGAGTATAGTAACACTTCACAGCTGCCCTGTGTCTGTTCTGACAGGGTCTGTTTGTTGCTGGAGATGTGGAGATTTGTATGCTGAGCAGGGGGTATAGGAACATTTACATCCCCCCTGCTCTGCTATTAGCATACACAGCTTCACAGACCTCTGGCTCCACACTCATAGATCAGCCCTGTCTCTATGTCTCCGTGGAGCTAACAATACAGCTGATCCAGGAGCCTGCAACAGACCTAGGCAGGCACACACAGGGTTAACTCTGGCAGCAAACCCCCTTGCCCCCTCGCCCCCCCCCCCACCCAGTATAGAAGTTATGGAGGAGAGCTTTCTGTGTGCTGAGGGGAGGGGGGAAGAGGGCGGAGAAGAGGCAGACAAGAAGCACGCCCCTGAATTCAACTGCCAGGCACAGAGATAGGCTGAAAGCTTGTAATGAGACAACTCCTTTAAGTCCATTTGGATGTAAACAGTTCAATTCATATATCCATTTGAGTTCCTTCTTTAACAATAGTTTTTCTGGATCACCACCCCTTCTCATACTTGGAACATGATCAATCACTCTAAATTTAAATTGTGAAATGGAGTGATTACATTCATCAAAATGACGGGCCACAGGCAAATCCAACATTTTTCTACGGATGGTACTCTTATGTTTGTTCATACGTTCTCTAACCTCCATTGTGGTTTCTCCTACATAGATCTTGCTACATGGACAGGTGATCATGTAAATAGCATATGTGGTCCGACATGTATATCTACCTCTGATTTTGATGGGTTTACCTGACATAGGATGATAAAACATATCACCCTTTATAATATTGTTGCAATTACTGCAATTAAGACAGGGAAAATTTCCCATCTTAGGGGGTGCCTAAGTAGTGTGTCTGACCGATTGGTCCCGCGGTTCTTATCTTGTGTAAGTAATGGAGACATTTTAATAGATATACATATTGATATAATTTAATGTATATTATATATTGTTATAATTTATTGTATATTATGTTTGTATAGTTTCACGGTGTTTTATTGGTTGACCCCAATGGGGGTGGTTATTTGAGAAACATATATATTGTGACAATTGAAGCTGAATCATTATGCTTGAAAAAGGCTCTATAGTGTTTTTCTGAGCCGAAACGTTGCACTTTATATACTCCTGATTCTACATTAAATTAGCAATTTGATGTTGACGTCCTCTTGGATTTTTTTGGTTTGTATTTGAGGAAGTGAGGAACAGGCTGCCTCATTATAGGACGTTCTGATGCATTTTTTGCTTTTTGGATCTTATATGTCAAGGACTTCAGTTCTGGCCCATTCTTGATTACTTGTTGGATCCTAGTGATCACCTTTGCTGCTGCTTTCCACTTTGGCTAAATGATTAGGAGATGCCCATTCATTAATTCAAAATCGGTTTGATTCAATGGTAATACAGGGCTCTCGCTATCCTCATTTTATACTACAGTATTTATTGTGCAATATTTGACTGGCAATGCCTTGTACTTGATGAGGGTTGCAGTCCTGGCAGAAGGCACGGAGCAGGTTCTCTTTTATCCAGGAGGAAGCAGATAACTGGATGTGTTTCTTTATAGGCTGCCAGAACCAAACTTCCACATCCCATACAGCGACAGTCAGGAGCCCCCTTCATGGCACAGCTGCTGTCTGCAATGAATGAGACAATCTGTCATCTTTTAATGTGTTTTTATGTCAACCCCTTAAGCCGAACGCCTGAAAAGTAGTTAATGAGCAGAACATTTTTTTAGTTTTTGCCTCCTTTGCTTTTTCAACATTTGGGAACTTTTTTTTTTTTAATGACCAGTTGGATGAGGCCTCTTTTTATTCAGAAATTGTACTTTAGGGGGGAATAGTTTAATTTCATTATAAAATAATTGCAGAATTTTTATTTTTATTTTTTTTTTTTACACCATTCACATTTCACACTTAATAACTTGTTAGATTAACTCTATAGTAAGAGGTCCGTCCAACCCCCGTTGGTCGGTACATTACCCGTTTAGGGGGAAATGCCACACACTACATACCTCGGGGTTCTCATACCCAAGAAATCAACCAAATTTAAAAAATAAAATGTAATCCCCCTTTTTGGGGGAAAATTTTAAGAGGCTCTTCGCACCTGGAGCGGGCTGACTTTACCCCCATTGGGGGGGGCAAATTCTCAAGATGATCGCTTTCCCAAAATGTTATACTTAACAATCACACCACTTTTTTTAAAAACCCAAGGAAGTAGAAAAATCACGGTTTTTTTCGGCTTTATCTGGAAAACCGTAGACCTCGCACAAGATATATCTTGAACCAACGCCGTCCAAAGGGGGGGGGAAATTTAAAATTCCCCACAGATTCAATTTCTACAATATTGCATCGCAACTCAAGAAATGGGAAAAATTGGATAACCAACCCAAAAACTTTTACGAATTTGATTTAGATCAACAGCTTTCCCCTAACACCCTCATTGACAGCCTCTTACATCCCTTATCAAACTTTTCCCGTAGACACGCAAAACCCCCTTTACAAATGAGGGGCAGGCGTAATGGACAAAAAACGAACAGTCTTAGGGAAAAAACCCAAAATTTAAATCCCTTCTGTTTACCTTTCGAAAATAATCAAATTTTTCACATGGAAAGCCCCCTCCAATTAAACAGGGGGCAAAAGGTCGGATACGGTAAATGCGGTCTGATGATTTTAAAACCGACGCCCTTTACTTTTTTCAACGGGGGCCAAATTTAAAAATTTCCGGGAAACCAGGTCCGCACCCCTTTTCATTATCTGCAGGCATGCAGTTTAGCGGCAGTCACAAAAAAACTGACATTCAGATTGGAATGATCCTTCCTTAAAATTCACGACAACAACCCAACTACAAAAATTTTTACCCCAAACTTTTTACACCGCATTGCAAAACCCCTTAACTATTCAAAATGCAAGGGGTCTGCCCTTGGCCCAAAAAAAATTTTCCCTCTCGTCCCCTAACCTCCTTCTCACCTCTCCGAACAAACAGCCAAATATTTACCGACTTGTCATACTGAGAAATGGCCTTTTTGAATTTCCCCCAGGGCATATACCGCCTCACAGAGGGTTTTTATGGCCACTCAGACACCCCCACATGCCCAAAATGCCAGTCACCTCTGCAGCCCTATACACTGCCCTTTTTTTTTCCCCGGGGGTTTCAGACCTTTCTGGTCCACAACCCTCCTTCACCCCAGGAAATTTTCTTCCAAAAACCCCAATTCAAGCCAAGGCATTTTTTGGGATCTTCCCCCGAAGATACACCCACTCCCAACCTTCCAAAAAACGACTCTTTTATTTTGTGGCACAGCGGCCAGAAAAACCCGTCTTGCAGGCTGGATTTAAACGAGCCCCCCCACCCAAAAAAAATTTTTTGGGTAAACTTCACACAATTTAGAAAGAATGGGTAGACACAGCACAACAAAAAGAAAGACTAGCCAAAAATTCTTTCGCACATGGTCACCGTTCTCACTCTCTTTTCCCCCACACATTAGAACAAAAAAAAAAAGAATGTTCAATTTACCCTGGACCTGTCAACCCGCCAATGCAGTCTGACTCATAGACATAGCAAAGGAAAACTGAATAATTGAAGGTGGGGGCACAGCAACTCTGAGCTTCGGACCGGGTGTGTTTGGGGTGCGGGTCGCAGTGGTTTTTTTTTTGTTTGTCTCCCCCCCCCCCTTACCCCCCTTTTTTCTCTCCTTTTTTATGTTACTTTCGATAAAAATTTGGAAAAAAAAAACGAACACAATATAACACAGGGGGAAAAAGAAACCTACGAGTCCCCGGGGACCATGACGAACTTACCCTGGGGTAATCCCCGAGACAGCATTCATGTAGTCAACCGAATTTAATGTTTTGTCGGATTGGGTTACCCAAAAAGCTTTCCCAAGTTATGGTAGTTTTATACTTTCTTTTTTAATAACGTTTTTTTGGCCCAAAGCTGCCACAATTTTGACCTGTGTTAAAAGTTTTTGCAATAAAAAAGACAAGTTGAAAAAAAAACAAAAAAAAAAAAATTTAGTTATTACGGTCGGTGGGAAAACCTAAAATTTTTATGTTTTTTTTGGGAATGTACACAATTATTTTTTATTAAGTATTTATTTTTTTTTTTTATTATTTATTTATTTTTTTTTACACTTTTTTATGTTTTTTTTTTTTTTCTTTTTTTTTTTAATCCCTTAAGGGGGAAATTTTTAAATTTTTTTTTTTTTTTTTTTTTTTTTCACTTAGTAATGTATTAGCATAATATATATGCAAACATTCTAATCTTGCCCGCTGACCAGGCAGGATTTAAAGCACACAGGGCGTCCTTTTGGGTTGGGTTTTACAAAAACAGCTCTGGGCCACCTAGGTCCCCAAGGGTATGTCATGCCCTTCCCCGGCCCTTTCGGGTCCCGGGTGTCCCGATCACCCGACAGGCAGGGGCCCTTTGGTTGCGCTGCCTAATCCACCGCCGCAACAAAGGGTTTTAAGCACGGGGGGCGGGGTTTCCCCACTCCCCGTGCCCGCAGGGGGTGCTCTGGTCAGGGGTGTTATACAGCGCCGTCCTCAGCGCTGCTGCAGCGCCGGGCGCCAAACCCGCGTCTGCAGCGCGCCAAAAAACGTCGCTAGGGGCTGGGACTTGACAAACTAGGGGGCAAATGCCTTTTCCTATTTTTCAACATACAAATTTTATGCTGTTCAAGGATTTCATTCATTATTACCTATTACACCCGCCCAAAATGTACATACATGGCTCTGCAAAGCCTGTTGAGGCTTCCTACTGCCCTGGGTCTTTGAAGAGCTGCAGAAGACGCTAATTTGCTGCGCATCAAAAAGTTAACAAGAGGGGCGGAGCCGGCCCTCCTTACCCGGCTGTACTGTCATTGCATGCTGCGTACAACCCTCTTAGGCCGGCAGGAGCCTGGAGAAGAGCAATGCTGCGGGAAATCGGTGGCTGGGTATAACCCATAGTTGCCAACCCTATTTTTTGCCGGCCCTCCGAAAAAGGGGCCGGCCC